>JAWRVZ010000002.1:10275000-10427500 GCA_037043235.1 Rhodeus uyekii | reverse complement strand
TCTATCTATCTATCTATCTATCTATCTATCTATCTATCTATCTATCTATCTATCTATCTATCTATCTATCTATCTATCTATCTATCTATCTATCTATCTATCTGTCTGTCTGTGTGTCTATCTATCTATCTATCTATCTATCTATCTATCTATCTATCTATCTATCTATCTATCTATAACAACATGCATCTATATAGTTATCCATCTGTTCAGATATCTCCTTTAATATTTTATTTAAAGTTTCATGAGTCTGTATAACCTCTACAGCAGTTTGTTGTTCTTCAAACAAATAAACAGTTTACAGTGGCGAATGGATGATGAGTTTCAGTAGATGCGTTTTGAATCAAGAAGACTTTGCACTTAGTCTTGTTTTTATTGCCCTCATTTTCAAGTGCTTAGTGTTAAACTAAGTCGAAATGTGCCTTAATACCACCAAATTGATGTCTTATGGTTTGGCTTCGTCTTCAAGGGCTTTTAACATTTTTATGACTGCCATTAGCTTCCACCAACTATAATTATTTCTATATGAATTTTGGTAGATTTCTTGCTACCAGCAATTGTTTTACTGCAAACACATTCTCAATTTATATCACTTTCCTGACACGCAAGACATTTTCACAGTCTTGGAATACCTAAAGACCATGGCAGTGCATGCACACGTTGTTTTCAGTTCAAATAAAGATAAATCTGGCGGCAGACAATCGCAGCGCGGTAGTGTGAAGGAATTGTGAGATGTGTTTTTATGAGGCGTACATTCTCAGTAACATTTGGATGCATTTGATTGAGCTTAATTTTATTCAAATGAAGAATAATACTGCAAATGAGCACTATGATGAAAACAACAAAGGCTATGAAACAGATCTGCTTAATGTGCTCTAACACTGACAGTGCTGATGCGTAACATCCAACAAACAATATCTGTCTAGTAGGTGTATCATTTGATAATGATGTCCAAAAGGACTGTAAGAGGCTGCATTTATGCATGAGCTCAGCCCAAATGCACTGCAAGGTCACACACAGCGAACAGCTCGTCGCAGCAGCTCTTATTACATGTGCATCACGTCCTAACAGGGTCCGAATCCCACTCAACACACACACTTATGAGTCTCATGACATCATACTAAAAAGATATCAAAACACATTAGGGACCTACCTGGAAGAGAGAGAAAATGTGCAAAAAATTGCACTGAAAATTGAGGCTTATATTACATCCTGTGAATTGTATGGACTGCGTGTGTATGATTTGCAGTGTGAATGCACTGACGTAAAAGTACGAGAAAATTATTATATGGACACAGTCCAAGGTTGTTTTTTTCTTGTCTTAAACATGAATTAGTTTGTGTGTCAAGGGACCTTTTTGCGGCATGCAGGGGAGCCATCACGAACCCTGCTGCGCACACATGAAGGTCGGATGACCTGTTCTTCTGGGAGCCATGTTCAGCAGCATGACGTCCTCTTGCTGTACCAAATGTGCTACACGCTGAAAACATGAGACCAGTGCCATGCACCGATTTCATTTAAGAAAACAGAATAAAAAGGAGTCTTTGACGCAGGTAGATGATGACTGAATTTTTAGTCTTTAACTAAAAGATTATTGTGTTCATGGTGTATTGCAAAACACTTTTGCTGCCATTGAGGTGGGACACGGGTAAGGTTAGGGACAGGTTTGGTGGTATGGTTTAACAGTGGGTTAAGGGGTAAATGGAGGGTCAACATGGTAATTATAGATGTAATCAGTGCTTAAAGCAGGCTGTTACGCACCAGCACTTATCACATGCTGCCGGTACTCTAAAACCCAGGAGGACTGGCACTTTTTACCCACTTCAAGCATTGGATGTAATTACAGCTGCAATTACATGCTTTTTTATTTATTTTTAATTTTTTTATTAAATATGTACAATGTAAAACATGTATGTACGCAATCAGTGCATTGCATCAATGATTAATTTCAATTATGCATAGTAGTTACAGACACTCGTGGAAGTTGCAACTCAGTTTTAGCTATGTGATTGTGAATGTGACACTTTTCTAACTATTTTATGCGGTGTAATTCTCAAAGGCACAGCTAGGTTTTTTTCTTTTTTTTTTGGAAGATGCATTTAAAATCCTCTTAGTACAAAAATCTGACGAGGCAGGAGGAGTTCTGTGCAGATTTTTTAATATATAGCTGACTAAGCCACATGCATATAAAATGTTTTGTCAGGTAAAATGTGCTTCACCTAAATTAGTTTTATTAAGGAGTAGTTTTATTGAGACAAAGTGACTATGGGGGAAATTGACTAGGAATGATATAAATCAAGAGTAGAGTTATGGACATAGCAAAAGTCTAATACCAATTGTAAAATAGTCAATTCCCTCCAAGTGGCATAGTTAGGGGTCTAAAGTAGTTTCAAGCCAGCAAGTAAGCTACCTGCAAGCATGTCGTCTCTATTACATGCTTTTAAAAGCCTTTCAGAAAATGTGGGCATTGGTGAAACATCTGCTATACTTTGTGGAAGAAAACAAGGTCATACATGTATTATTTTGAATGGCTGACTATAGAGATAGACTCTTGAATCCATTTTAGGACTTTCAAAAAGCAAGCACCATATATAATACCAAAACAAGAATAATTTTCTCTCATGCACACGTACGTCAAATCATAATCATAACCATAGGCGGGGCCTAACCCGGAAGTGGGTAGGATTTAACTCGGAACTGGGCGGGTTGTCTTGAAATGGGCGGGGCTTTAACCGGTATGTTATTTTTAATCATGCAATTGATATGGGTTGATCAGAAATTGTTAGATTTATTGCTGATTAGAAAACTATTTACATGACAGCGTCAGCATTGAGCTACAGATCACGACAACAAACAAACTATATACAGAACAAGTTTTGCAACAATGAATTCAACACATGCGGTTGCAGTTATGAAGAAATCATAATTTTTAATCATTATTTTTGCGTGAAGTCAAAAAACTGGTTAGAGCCAGCAGACGGTTAAAAAAAGAAAGAAAATCTTAAACCTTTGTTGTTTTTTAATAAATGTTACTGGCCAACATTAACTAACTACATCAGTTAAAGTCAATGTAAACTAACCATTGCTAGTTAACATATTTTTACTCCGCAATTGAATAATCTATCAAATCCGTTTGTAAAATGAAACATTAGCGCAGTTTACCATGGTAAAGTTTGTTAACCGCCATGTTGACAATGTATGTTTACAGATTAAACTGAGGTGCACAAATATGATAACACAGAAAAATTATTACCTTGCGCTCTGGTCTCTCTCTTGAGGATAACCAACTTCCGCACTGCTGTTCTCCTCCACCTGTGGCGCTCCGTCTCTCCCCAGACATGAGACAGGCACGATCCAATAAAATATAAAACCTGTTATAATCACTGATATGTTTTACATTGATTGCATGACATGACAAATCCCAGACAGTATACCGATATTCTGCTATATCTCTGACATGTGAGTCCAAGTACTCGAAAGACACAACAGGTTTGTATTTTGCAATGGTCCGCTCTCTTCAGTGTGTCCAGTATGGACAGCCTCAGGCTATTATAGCAGTGTAGACACTTCAGTTTTCTTAAGAAACCCAAACTTTGCAAAAATCTGCAATTTGGTGCAGTTTAGATGGCTGAAAAGTAAGATGAAATTTTGATAGCTTGTTACGTATTGATTAAAAGACGTTCAAATCAAGGTTACTCAAAAGCCTGATGTATGATTAAATTGTAAATACATAAAAGATCATGTATATAATATATAGTTACATATACTATATGGGGAAAAACACACACGTACCACAACCTGAAGCGGGGCATCACTCGAATTTTGTTATGTCTTAGGTTTAAGGTTTACTAAAAAACGTATAAACCATCAAACAAATGGCAAGATGCATGTAGTTTGTATGCAACATGTTTTCAGCTAGTTTTGATCATGTTGATAATATAGTGCCTTTACAAATGTAAGTATTTAATATGATACACTAGGTTTGATAGCGTTCAAGACCAGCAACTTCACAAGCTTTCAAAGGTGTAGAAGCGGCTCAAATATGTTGAAGAGACTCTCAAGCAAATCTGACTTTTAAACGGCAACAGACAATTTTGAGGAGATAAATGGGGTTGATGAAATCTAAACCTTGTTTAGAAAGATGCAGAGGCTGAAAAGGGACAAGAAGAGTAGAGGGGTAAAGAACTGCCTCTGGTGGTTTGTTAAAGAGAACACATCTAATTTTATCACTTTGACAATACACCATCCACTAAACAGGGAATTCTGTCTGTTCTAAAATGTGACAAGCAACATGTCGCTATAAATAGCAAAGGATGCATATTAAATCAGTATACAAGCTGCGCTGTGGATTTTATAGCCTCAACAATTCAGCGTGTTTATGAAGGTTTGTGAATTTATGGACTGCGTTAACAGATCTGAGAAATATCCAGAATAAGTGCATTAGGGAGTATCATAGAAACAAAATGTTTGAAGTACAAATAGCTTTTATTATAGTTCTTTACTCATAATGGGCGAACCTACTGTTTTTCATGTGAATGTTTTACTAAAGGCATATTTGAATGTGTTTTGGAGGGATGGTGAATCAGACATGATGAGAAGAAATGATCCTCTCTTTGACTTTACCAGGCCAGAAGCAAACCTCATCTATGTCCATATTGTTTTGATGTTGTGAAGCTTCACGTCTCCATGCACACGGAAAAGAGAGGGCAAAAGTGTCATTACTGCAATAGTTACCCAGTGAAGCTTGATATGAGGGCCCAACACATTAGCAGATTATGGGTTTGTGTCAGGCTAGTGTTGTTCATTAAGTGTCGAGAGAAGAATGAACCTGAGTGACTTCTCTAATGGCATCTCAGAAACTCCAAAGGAACGAGCACTTGGCTTTCAGCGTTGTTTTAGGAGGAATCAGACCTCCTGCTCCAGCACTCCAATGTACGGTAATAAAGAAAGAAGTGCTGAGTGCTGAGCTATCTCTTTTTCGTTCTCGCTTAGGCTTTGCTGCTGTGCTGAAAGGTTTCTGAGAGGGTTCAGCAAGACAGTTCGACATTAAACAAATGTATGTGCTTTAACAAATAAAAAGGGAGGATAATGCAGTTCAATAAAAAAAATTTGACTGAAAATGGAAATTATTGTTTTCCGTCTGGTTTGGTGATTTAGTATAATTACAATTTATTATTTAGTTAGTTTACAAAATGTATGGAGGAATTTCTTTGAGTGTTTGCTGAAGGTCTTTGACAAAGATTTCATATTTTTTGCAAGCTACAAGCATTTTTTTCCTCCCATTGTAGTCTAAAATGTTTATAATTTATAATTTGATAGACATAATGCATCAAGGTATCAGCACGTCCAGTATATATTCAGGCAAAGAGCTTATTAAAAAAACAAGCTGTTTTCTATGCAAGCCTGTGTGAGCTGAAGCAGGTGGGAAGTATATAATTTACCTTTTAAAAAGACCGTAATGCTGCACTAGATTGAACCGTACAGCCACGGAGGTAACGCTGTAAAATTACCTTTTGCTCGAAAACACATTTTCCACCTGTGAATTTGAAAAGATTAAATAATGGCGAAATGCGATTTGAATTTTATCTGCACAGAATGTGAAATTCAATTTAATCTTCTTTTAGAGAACCTGAATAAACCACCATCTATGGTCCAGACTGAGTGCCATGCATTACCAGAGGGGAACTTTGGAATCATCTCCTTGAATTTCACATCGGATAATGGCTGTCTTACCCTAGAGCTCTTTATGAAATGAGCACCTTTGTGTATGTTCCTCCATTTGATCTCCGGCTCATTTTCACCCTGCAGCATCTTTGTCTTTGCTTTTAATTGATCGCTAAGTAACTGACAGATTGACTAAGACTAATGCTGTTTCTTTCAGTAAAATCAAGAAAAAAGCTCACGTTATAAAACACACTTTTAGCCTTGGGTGCTGATTCATATTGTCACTTGCAACAGTTATGACACATTCATCTTAGAGGCTAGAGATTAGACTTGGTTTATGTCTAGCAATATCTAGTCAATATAAACTGATTCATTAAAGGGATTGTTCACCCAGAAATTACTATTTTGTAATCACTTATGCACACTTGTCTTGCTTCAAAAGAAGACATTTTAAAGAATGTTGATAATCAATCAGTTGACGATGCCCATTGACTTCCATAGTAGGAATAAAAATACTATGGAGGTTAATGACCACCGTCAACTGTCAGCGGCTGGCACTATTGTTCAATACAAGTGTAATAGCCCTTTGGCCCGATTTAGGTTTAAGTTAATATGCTTATCTGTAGCTTCTCCAGTAAGTATTTATGATAGTGATGGCAGTGTGTCAGAAAATGAGGTCTAACTATGTTTCCATCCACCTATTTCTATGTGCATTTTGGAATATGACATTTTAAAAAAAGTTTTAAACTGGTTGAATTATTCTTTACTATGGAAGCCCATTTCCGCCATATAAGAAAAAAAAACCCCACATGAAATCTCGAAATTATGACATACATCGAAATTATGACTTACTAAATCGAAATTTACTTACTTAAGTCGCAATTATTACATACTAAGTCAAAATGATGACATACTAAGTCGAAATTATGATTTACTAAATCGAAATTATGACCTAAATCGAAATTATAACATACTAAATCGAAATTATGACATACTAAGGCAAAATTATGACTTACTTAAGTCGAAATTATGACTTAAATCAAAATTATGACTTACTAAATCGAAATTATGACTTAAATTGAAATTATGACATACTAAGTCGAAATTATGAATTAAGTTGAAATTATGACATACTAAGTCGAAATTATGACTTACTAAATCGAAATTATGACTTAAGTTGAAATTATGACATACTAAGTCGAAATTATGACTTAAATCGAAATTATGACTTAAGTCGAAGTTATGAGATAAAAAGTCAAAATTATGACATACTAAGTCATAATTATGACTTACTAAATCAAAATTATGACTTAAGTCAAAATTATGACTTACTAAATCAAAATTATGACTTACAAAGTCAAAATTATGAGATAAAAAGTTAAAATTATGACATACTTAAATCGAAATTATGAAATTATGGTCAAAGAAACTCGCACCGTTTCCCTATCAGTTACAATACTATTTTTTGGTGCATCCATCTACAACCATGACATTGGCCAGAGGTTTGAAGTTGTTGTTATAATTTTATCATTAGTAAAACTACGATTAAAGTATTGCTTATTATGTTCCCAGTTTATCCTGTGTCGTGTCAGATCAATGTACTCGCAAGACTTTTCAAATATCATAATTATGACTTATTAAGTTTTGACTTAAGTATGTCATAATTTAGATTTTTCATGCACAATTTTTTTTCTTATGTGGCGGAAATGGGCTTCTGTATTTTGCACATTTGGAAGTTGTGAAGCATACTGCAACCAGAAGTCAGGAAAGATGCCATTGCCTATTGGCCTTACTACACTGACAAGCAAAGATTCCAAAAAATGATGACTAAACAGGTCAAAATCAAGTTATGTGTGGAAAAAGTGGGGTACACTGAAAACAAGTCTTGTTGATTTCACTCATGCCAAGAAATTCCAAGAAAGAGACGTTTTTAATGCTTTTTAAAACACTAAGACGGCAGTGGAAAGTAGTGAAATTGCAACTGAACTTGTGTCATTTTTTGACATTTTCACTTGTGAGTTCCAAATGAAATATAGCACAAGATGAAATGAAAAGTGAAAGCTTTTTGATGTTTTTTTTTTAAACACTAAGACCTTTTCACTACTTTTCAGATTGTGAAAAAGCGTTTCAATCAGTTTGAAGTTTCAGACACTTTCCCGAAAATAACCCTAATAAGGCAAAGTCAGTTATAAATGGGGGCACCCTAAAAAAGCTTGAAAGGTCAGATGTAGAAAAATAATTTGGAAAATGATTTTAGTCTTAAATATTTTTTTTTAAACATACTTTTTTTTGCTGTGATCTTATAATTAGTCCCGTGGAGGGTTAAATATTTTTAAAGTAAAAATTCTGTGAAGTGCCTCAGGGGCATGACAAAATACTTGGTGTAATATTTCAGGTTTAGATTAATATATGGCATTTATAGAACATAATCATTTGTGATTCAGATACAGTCCACGATTTGTTTCAGATTGTGAACTCTGTGTGCACTGTGATGTCATAAAGCCAAATTCTTTTATTAGTCTGAGTCTTTTCCTGTAACTGTGTACTTTCAACTGCTGTATATGTCCTTGAGTTAGGAATGTGTTTCCTCTCTTAGGTTATTATGTCTCTTTCCTTCTGTCTCTAATTCCGTCCCTTTATGAAGGGAGAGGAGGTTTAGTTTGCCAGTCAGGCTATGGAATGCACTACTTTATATGGAAAAAAGCAGTAATTTCCCCAAACACAGTAAAGAAAGCCCAGTCTCCAGGCTTGACCCCACCTCCACCCTCCCAGTTCTCATCGGTCAGTGCTACTGGAAACGCTGCTGGCGCCGCGCTCACTGGCATTCCATGCATTCTTTTATCATGTGCTCACAAAAAGACGAGGGGGAAAAAGAGTGAGAGACAAGGGAAACGTACAGTTAGGGTTAACCCTTGCTGTGTTACAGTGGGTTTGCAACTGGTTGGAGTGTAAAAGGAAATATGTTTTTTAAGCAACCTTGACATATGTTTATGTTGATTGTTTCTATATCATTTGAGTCTGGCAAGTTCTTTCATGCATGTGCATTTGTATCCTATTATGGGCTGTTGACAGAGAACAATACGTTCAACTGTACAGTCTAAAACCATCAGATCCAAAGTTATGCTGATAATTATCAGGTCCATATTACTTGCATTCCGGTTTATAAACATGGGACCGTTCCGGAATGGTTGAGATGTTTGGAATGCTCTGATGAGTGCAGATGAATGCTGCCTGTCAGCTGAATGAAAGCCATTAGCCCAAGCTTTCTGTGCCTCGTGGACAATGAGCCTTAAATTCAATTATGAAGTAATTGTTCTGTCATCACAAAACATTTATTCAGTGTAGATGCTTTCAAGATGAGACCGTTTCTGGAGGGGTTATTCTTAGTGTACTGACTGACTCATGGTTCACATACTTGTGAAGTGAGTCTAGATAAGTGGAGGCTCTGCCATGTTTTGAATTAGGAATATGGGGGCACAGGTTTACATTTAATATCTAGCATGTTTGGATTGTCAGTTTAGATGTGAAAGAAATTCTCTCACCCCTCATGCTATCCCAGATGTTTATGACTTTCTTTCTTCAGATAAGCACAGGGAAGATTTCTAGAATAATAATCTTCTATCTCTGTCCATATAATACACAAAGCAAAGCACAAAGCAATTACAACGATAACCCATACATTCCTATTGGATGATTCTGTCTTCCTTTATGAAAAAGAAGTATACTTAAATATGTTTTATACTCTGTGTGGTAAGTATACTTATACACTAGTAGTAAACTTAGTAAGTGTACTATTTCAATTCTACTTGGGACTTATTTTGTATATAAAATTATACATTTAAGTGTACCATAAGTGTAAGAGTAGTAAACTTTAAGTACACGACTACGTTTCTCATTTGTACTATGTCTGTACTAAAAGGGAACTTATATGTATACTAGTACAGTAATACCTCGGTTTACGAGCGACTTGGTATACGAGCAAATCGGTGTACGAGCATGGAGGGTCAAATCAGTGTACGAGCATTGTATCGATGTACGAGAGAATTTTTTCCCTCACCCATGCGCAGTTTTGTGTGGAAAAGTCTTAACGCTCAGCATCATCGCGCGCATTTTTACAGGAATTATCCTAAACACAGCCTCTCATAAAACAGTCACGCTATTATCACTTCATTTGTTTTCTGCACTATTATAATAAATTCACTCATTTGCTCATGAATCCTTGGTTTCCCCGCTCCCCTTCCTCTCGTCTGCATTACAGTGCATTACAATAAATTGTCAAGTATTTTTATAGTTTAATTGTCAATTATTAATTGGTATTTATATGAGATCTTAATGGTTATAATTTTAATTGTAATTAATAGGGTAAAACCAAAAAGATATTTAAAATTGGCATTTATGGTCGTGTGGAATGAATTAATTGATTTTTAGTGCATTCTTATGGGTAAAATTGTTTTGGTGTATGAGCATTTTGGTTTATGAGCTCGTTCTTGGAACGAATTAAACTCGTAAACCGAGGTATTACTGTATTTTTCTATTTGAATACTTGTAGAACATCTTTATTAGTTTATGAAAGTACACTTTGGAGTTTACTCATAGTAAACTACTAGTTATGAGGATACTCAATCAAAAGACTACACACAACTACAAGAAAAGTATACTTAGAATATGTAATTATACTTTTAAGTATATCTCAATTAAAAGACTGAGGTCAAGTATGGAGACTTAGACTTTTCTGAAAGTAAGTCAAGTATACTTAAGTGGAATTTTAAGTATTTTTTAACTTAAAAGTACATAAAAAGACAAAAGGCAGGCAGACAGACAGAACAACTGACAGCAGACAGACAGACAGACCAACTGACAGAAGACAGACAAAATACAGGCACACAGACCAACTAACAGCAGACAGACCGACTGACAGACCAACTGACAGCAGACAGACCGACTAACGACAGACAGACCAACTGACAGCAAACAGACAGAAAGACCAACTGACAGAAAGACCAACTGACAGAAAGACCAACTGACAACAGACAGAGAGGCAGACAGACCAACCAACTTGACTGAAACAGACAAACAGACCAACTGAACGGCATCAGATAAACAGATGACCGACAGCTGACAGAAAGACAGATATATAGATAGATGGACAGACAGACAGATCTATCTACGTATTTTAATTATTGTCCACACAATCATCTAGAGTTCACATTGAATAACTGGCCTCACATGTAATGTTTTTCCAACGAAGCAGATATATTTCATTGAGGGACTAACAAAGATCGCAGTAAGCAGGGTCCAGTACTCCTTCCCTTGTTTGAGCACTTTGGGATAAATGCTTGGCTTTTTGCTGCTGTGTATTTGGGGGGTGATGTGCAGGCCTGTGTGGATGATTAATGGAGCAGTTAGCCCAGCGGCTGCAGAGCCAACGCTCCAGTCACAACGAGTCTACTGGCTGTCATCAGCGCTCCTCTGCACCCTCATGCTGCTCCCTGGCCCAACGTTTACAGCTTCTGCATGTCTCCATGGCCGGGGAATAAAATTGCTTCATGAATTGGAGCCGTCACTCCTTTTGTGCGACATTAATTATTTGTTTTCTTGCGAGTTGTTTTTCTTTTTTACCCTATCCTGAGCAGATTGCATTTGGCTTTTGTTATTTAATTTAAGATATGCCATTAATCTAAGCCATTGTTGTGGTGCATGAGGAGAAAAAGTGAAGTAAATGCCAAAGTAAACGCTTGCTGTGCAGAAAGGCCATGGGAGGGGCAACGAGAATAACAACTATTAATGTTGTATGCATCTAATCAACAAAAACATTGCTTGTGCACGCCAAACACACTTTTGAGCAAATTATATGTAGGGCAGCTGTGGGAGAATGAACAAGGCGGCTAAACATTTGGAAACGGACTTGATGGTAATAGTAGGATCAGCCACAGATTACACACACACTGCTGCAAATCTCCATAAAACATCAGATGCTTCACTGCTTTATCCAACACTCCATCTCTCTTCCCCCACTGACCTCCATGAATTTGATACAGACTCACAAGTGCTGCCACTGGGAGACAATATCAAATCATCTGCATTAAATACAGCAGCTCCAACAAAAGAGATGCCAGAGATTATAATTTACATAAAACACAATACAACCACACACTGTCCTCCGAGTTAGAAAAAAACACGCTCTCTAAGACATTGTCTGCTATACAATAGCCAACCATCTCTCAGTACCTGAAAACCACAAAGAGGCTGAGAGGCAAAAAAGAAAAAGACTTAATGATTATTGAAAGAGGGCTGAGCCAATGAGCTGGTGATATTTTGAGGGAGGTGGCGTTAATTGCATTAGACATTGACAGACATCTGTATCGCCGCGGGTAGACGCTCTCTGGTCGTTCCGAGTTTTTGACGTGACAGACTAGACAGGTAAACATGTCAGTACTTTGCAGAATCATAGCGGGAAATTGAGTTGAGTCTTGACTCTTGAGTTATGAATGACAGACCCTTGGTTGTTTTAATGTAAAATCTAATCTTGTTCCTCAGCTGGAATGCCATCTACATATTTGAGCTATTGATGGCTATGGCTGTTAAAAGCCTGTTAAATGGGATTGAGCCGCTTTGACTAAATACAAGCTATTTCCCAAGACGTTTGAAAGATTCTACCCTCATTTGAACACGAAACGTGGGGGCTGATGACCAAGATTATGCTGAGTGCACGAGGGACCTTTCGTTGGGAAGCATTCCTCACCGTCCTTGGCATACATAATGTTGTCAGTTTGGAGAAAGGACTTCTCAGGGTCATATTGTGACTGAAAGGAGATGGCTGATAAGACGTAGCTCATCAGGGCTAATTCAACGGGGTGCGGGAACACTGGTGGCTGTTTCCCAAGGAACTATAACAACAAACAGTGGTACTGGAACAGTGGGTGTTCAATTAGCCAGCACCTAACATCATTAAACAATTAGACACATCCAGAAGAAAACAACCCGAAGCATCATGCCGGTTATCTCCTCCTCACAATGTCAGTGTCATTTCCTGAAGAAAGTCAAACACTAAGAAATCCGGTACAAAAATGTTCTCCTAATAGTTTTCTAGACAGAATATAGATTCAATTTAGAAAAAAATGGGGATTTTCTCTCTCTCTCACTTCTCTTTAAAAAGGAATATCTATGTCTCAAACTGTGAGATTTGCCAAAACACAGAAGCCTAAAATAAATTAAATAAAATACAAATATATACAGGATTCAATTTAAAGCCAACATGTTTTCCTTTTTAAGGACCTTGGATGTTTCGGAAGGGAATTAAACAATGTCTCAAACTGTGCTGATTTTAAAAAATATCAACAAAATAAAATAACAATTTCCTCTCTAAGGAGGCCTGGATGTCTCTTTTTGACATAACATAACACAACCTTTAGTGATAACAATACCACAGCTAGCTATAAAAAGGAATTATTTTGAAGCCCTATAAAAAATCTATTTGTTTGGTTTAAGTGGACTGGTTTAAAGGGAATATTTTATAGGATTTCCCACATTATAGACATTCTCACAGTCCTATGTCCATTGGCTCCAACAACTGCTTCTGCCTTTGGGAAATAGTGTCAAAGCGTATAGGCCCCCATGAGAACGAATTGTTTTTTTTTTGTTGCTCAGAGCAGTACTCTCATCCCCCTTTTTTATATACTCCTATGGGTGTGACTGTATTCAAATGCTCTCTGAAATGTAGTGTAGGCAACAACAAAAAAACTGAAATCCTTCGGACAAAACCAAATTTTATATGAAAAGAGGAAGGAAAGAAAATAGAAAGTATTTGAAGATAGCCAAGACATGGCTTATTGATCGATAAAAACAGCATATACAGCATCAAAAAGGCTGCCATGTCTAATGTTTGAGCCCCTCTTGGGATCGACATGTCCTGCATAGAGACGAGAATTAACAGAAGCAATGTGTCTGCTATCATATCCATTTAGCAGCAACTAAACAGCCTAAACTTATATCTACATATCCCAACTCCAGCCTCTGATCTTGTGCTGGCAATGATACTCATAGCTTGTGTAAAGGCTATTGCTAATTGGCTGCAGTCCAAAGCCAGGACACCGTTGCAGTAAAAAGAGTCGAGATGAAAGAACAGCAAATATAATCCAAAGATATCTGATTTCTTCAGAGATTGCGTACAAATGGTTTCTCAAGGCAAGAAGAGAGGCCCTTTTCTTGGCTCTTACCACTTGTATCACTCATCATCTACAGGATTATGACATCGGATAGCACTGATATAGCTCTGCGGAGAATAGCTTCAGTGTGGAGCATCAGATGTAAGATAAAGCAATTAACTGCTCAGTTGCTCTTGATTTAAAGTCACCATGAAAAAAGGACAATTCTTGCTGTTTTATGGAATATTCCAGTGGTTTTTTTTAATCTGTGCACATCGTTTAAAACAAAACAGGTGCAAAAGCATTAACAACGCCTTCTCTTCTCTGATTTCGTGGTATAATCCATTCCCTCCAGCAACCGGTCACTCAAATAAGATCACAGCAATCCGAAAAACGACAATGATCCAATAAAATCTCCATGCATGAAATGAAGTCACCTTCCGAAATGTTTTTTTTTTTTTCTCTTTCGGGAAGCGGTTTCACTTCTTTTAAGATTCAATTTCATTTAAAATAAACTTTTACCTTCGAAAATCTGTCAGTGAAACAAATGAGGGGGGCTTTGACTGATTTCTGAAAGGGGTTGAAAGGAAAGAGCCAAAAAGGAAAGAGCAAGTTGTTATATTTTGCTGAAAAGACTGTGATCCCCCCCCCACATAACTTGTAATGTTAGTAAATATGCCTGTTTTGTTTTCACACTGACTTTAAAAGTTTCTTACTATACATATAGGCTACTGTATATCCAAATGACAAGCAATATAATATAATATTGTATTGTGCACTCAAAAAAATAAATCGTTGGTATAACTTAATTTTATTATGACACCTTTTTCCACGCATTTGAATTGTGTTGTCTCAACTTAATTTAGGCAAATAGAACAGAAGAGCAAATTTATGTTGGGTCAATGAGACCGAATCATTTTGACTTGAATTATTTTGTGGAATTTACCTGCAAACTATTTAATCTTCTTGAGCCAGTTAATTTGAACTATTTGATTTGGACAACCAGACATTAAGTTGATTGAACAACTTTATTTACTTTAAGTGAATGCTTGTTTCTGGTATAAATGTGTTTTTTCTTTACATTCCAAGTCAACAGGAGAGTTCACACAGTCACAAAGACCTACATTCAAGACTATGATCTCTGATAACATTTCAAAAGATAGTGTCTTACAAAACCTATTTATGTTTCGGCCATGTTAATAGACACAGAACATTTGAATGACTGACTAGGGTAAGACTTGTTTTAACATGCATATCGTGCGTAAATACTCCTACTGTGTAAATAAAACATTGTTTGGATGATGGGAAACAATATATGGGCAAAACAAGACATAACAGTTCGTTGTTTAAAAAAAATTGTGCTAACGGTGTGCAGCCTCACGACTCGAGATTCTTTTAAAGTTATGCGGGCCCCCGCATTCCACGCATGCACCTTCACCAGCGGGAACTATATCACAGTCTCCTGCGCTCGAGCGTGTCGTGTTACCAGCATTTCCTGTGTCTCATATCTGGAACGTACGAACGAACTCTCTCCAATGGAGCAAAGTAATGCGAGATGGGAGTGGTTCCGTTATGAGGTCACGGAGAGGGACTGAGCTGAACGCTCAGCGGCGAGCGCGAGCGCTATAGACATGAGACGGACGCGAGAGCTGGAAACGTTTATTCACACAGCTCAATGAATCTCTGCTGGCAACATCAAAATACCATGAGCGCGTTTCCTTCGACAGGCAACTGCTGAAAAAAACATCGCGCTTTGGCTTTATAGGCGCAGGACGGGCGTGAATACGAAAGGCTCAAAGGAAGAGGCGCGTGAGGAAAGTTTTCCTCCGCAAAAACAAACTGGACGGAACTGTGCAGAAATCGTGACGCATAAGCCATGCACTGGTTGTACAGCGTGGGATAGTTCTTCTGGTGTCGTTCGTATGAAGGGGGATGCCTTTTGGGGGGCTTGCGTCAAGAAAAGTTTAACGTCAGGAACGCCGTGTTATTCCTTTCGACGAGAAAACGCGACTGTCTGAACGGAACATTTCTCGCGCTCGCGCTGCTGGTTTCTTCTGTTATTTGTTGGTTTGGCTGGAGGAGCCGTTCCTCATCGCGTAGTTTAGGGGATAGGTGATTTTTGGTTTGGATACCCATATTTGTTCACTTTTCCTTCATGGCCTCCTCCAGGATGTATCTTCTGATGAAATGCATGCTGATTTCCCAACTTGTGGTGCTGATCGCGAAGAACAGTCGGGCGCTCATTTGTTTGCCCTGTGATAAATCCAAATGCGAGGAGCCCAAGCTCTGCACGGGCTCGGTGGTGTTGGGGATCTGCGGCTGTTGCTCGGTTTGTGCCAAGCAGAAGAACGAGAGCTGCGGCGGCGTTTACGGTCTGTACGGGACCTGCGACCGCGGGCTCCGGTGCGTGATCAGACCCCCGTTAAACGGCGGCTCCATCACGCAATACGAGGTCGGAGTTTGTGAAGGTTTGTAAACACACTTCATTTCCTCTCTGAAAAAGTTGCCATCCATGCTCATTGCTTTAATCCAGCCTAATGATGGTGAACGGAACGGAATAAATCGCATCACTTCAGCCTCCGTCTGTATTTATGGCTGAAACTAAACCAAAGCCGATGTTTTCTGGCAAGCTCTTTCAACACTTTATGTAATGATACTAACTAATAGGCCTATCGTTGTATGTTACTGATAATGTAGTCCTAGTAATTGTGTCATACTAGTGCGAGTCACATCCAATAGTAACAAGTAACGGTTCTGTTGTTATACTGCTAAAAACAATGCGTACAATGTGCATCTGTCAATTCTGAGGATTTATAGTTCAGATATGAACTATTCACTTCTATTCCCAGTGTCTACTTGTTTGATAGTAGAAATACTATATAGTAGCAGTAGTAGTAGTATCCATCCCATTAGTACACATGCTTATGTATTATTTATTAGCTACTAGTGCCTATCCACAAGACTATCCCAATTGCTAGAAGACAAATATTCCACTAATTGCAATTCTTATTAAAGTTCTCTCATACAATGAATAAGAAACAGCAACACCGCCTACTACTTAGAAGTGAATCCATATCTGAACCACAGATCCCTAACCAATAGAAAGAATGTCAGTAAAAGTGAATTTGTTACTTTCCTCTATTGGCATAGTATCTAGTGAATAGATGCATTTCATACTCATGAAAAAAAATATGCTTATATTTTCCCCGTTTGAGTAGTTACTCGTAATAAAAAAAGGGGATACTGGTATCATGAAATATATTTAATTAATGAATGTTAAAATGGCTTGCCACAGTATCTATCTATATTGAAATGAAAATATAGTAAGTCAGTGATACAATGTGCTGTGTTTATGAAGATGTTAGGGGATAATCTGGTTCTTAGTAGCTAGCTACAATAGTGTATTAGTTTCTATAAAAAGAAGAACAAACTCTGTAACATTATGAATCATTATTCCAGCTAATTTGAGTAGAAATGAACCATTATCAGGGCTCATTAGATATCATAATGTGATTGTAAAGCCATTATGGACAGGATAGTAACGGAATAGTCCGCATGTAAGCATCGTCCTGTCTCGTACACAATAACACATTTCCTCTGCCTTCATAGACTACATGATTGTCGTTTGGAGTAGAGTGAAAGAGAGGCGAGCTGGTTAATGTGTTTGCAGCATGTCGGTTTTCCGTTTCTTTGGGTATGGCTAACGGATTCCATGCTGTTTTTGGATGTGGTGCCAGCCTCGCTCTTTCCGCCGAGGCTTGTTGGTTTTTCAACGGAATGTCTGCTATGCAACTCAACTTGCGCCTCAGCCAGTATTTTTGACATCGGACCGTCGAGGGATGGTTGCTTCTAATACCTTCAGTCATGAGGCTGTGCTTTCCGGGATGCGTTTTCTCACCTCACCTTGATTCAGTTAATTGTGCTGTCAAGCATGTCTTAGCTCAGGGTCTTTTCTCTAGGGGTTTTCTCACTGTAACATTCTTTTTAACTCTGGGATAGTCATATTTGTAGTTTTGAAAGGCTGTTTTTAAATCCTGTGTTATAAAGCCAGCTCCTCAAATCAAGTGAGACTATGTTCGGCACTGGAAGCCCAATGTTTAGTGTCAGTGTATATGATTACACAATAATGGGTATTGAACAGTTACTTAAACTTTCACAGGCTGTTTAGTTTCTGCTCCTGTGATAAATGAATTGGGAAAACTCGTTAACTGAAGCAAAAAAAAAAAGGCATTAAATTGTTTATAATGTGATTTTAGGAGACTTAGAATATCCAGAACTGACTGATATTTAACACGTGATCCTTCTGTTTTAAACTGGACTTGGTCAGTCAATGTTATTGATCTCATAAAAATACAAATGAGAACGTAAACCCATGGTAATTTATTAAATAAAATGCATTTATTGTATGCAGTATATTTTCCTCAAAATGCAAACAGAAATTCTCAAACTAAGATCTTTAGAGAAGTAATTTATCTCTGTGAGTCGGTTTAATGCATGGGTCCCTCAAAGCTGATGAATCAGTGTGTACTGAAGCGAAACGATAGGTTTGTGTGAGAAAAATACTAAATGCAAACTATAAATCCATTCACACCTGATGTAAATACCAGCATGTTTTGAAGCGTGTTGAGAAAATTGTGACCATGTTACTTCCCGAGCGGGTTTCACAAAATGTTTGTGCTTCTCACCCATCGTTTCTCTTCAGAAGACATTGATTCATCAAGCGGATGTATGGATTGCTGTTGTGTTTATTTTGCATATTGTTATTCAAGCGTAAACTTTGAGGGTCTCCATCCACTTGCATTACGAAAACTCACACAGATGGATTATTTTACAAAAAATCTCTGTTGCAAGTGCTCCAGAGAAGAGAGAAAGACATATGCGTCTGGGACAGCATGATGGTGATTAAATGAAATAATTTTACATTTTTTGGGGGTAGAGCATTCTTTCATTTCGTGTTTTTACTGGTGAACTGAATCCTTGCAGACCATGTTCACTAATGAAGCAACTACCAGAATGTGTTTTCATCTGAAGAAAATTACCCTAGAGATGAAAAACTGGCACATCAATTTTCAATAATATTGGACTATTAAGACTATATCTGAATGCTTGCATGTTATATCGGCAGCATACTTTTTCCTCTTCCTGTTGCTTGTTAGGCTTATAGTCCAAGTTGGAATGCCGACTTGGTCAGAGGACATGCATTGCAATGTCGCGGGTCAGGTTTCAGCATGGCTGGCAATGAAAATTGAAGGCGTCTCGACCGTTTGACATGTAACTGCCGGGGTGACATCTGCTGTAATTCAGCCAAGAAAACACTGTGGCACTGAGTGCCACAGCAACGGCTGTCAGATAAATGAGTCAGATGAGAGAGCGCAGAGAATGCCTCGATAGGCCACGTCCTGCTAACCTCCACCCTGACCTCCTAACAAACTGAGACCTCAGAGGGTCTTAACAGCGAATTAGAAAGTACAACTGCCATAGGCTGTGTCTGCTGTGCCTGCCGTGAGTCCCCATGAAGTACGAATATGTATATATAAGTATACAAATCTTATGGGACATAATTTTATGGGAGTTTATCCAAAAAATTTAAATTCTATCATCATTTATTCACTCTTGTGTCATTCAAGCCCTGTTTGGCTGTCTTTCTTTATTCTGTGGATTACAAAATGAAACTCCTAGTTGTTTTAAATGAAACTGACTGGCAACAAAGACGGTCAAGCCTCAAACATGGAGAATAAGCCGAGCAGATCCCGATGTAACTGTTTAAACTTTGATTTAATTGAAGAAATAAACATGTTCAGGTTTTGGTTTGGCACGGAGATAAATAATGACAACATTTTTCATTTTTACGTGAACTGTTCCTTTAAATGGAGGACCACAATCCACAGGGGTGGAGGAGAAAACAACAGAAGCAATTTTCTGTTCGAATTGACCGTAAGGTTCACATCCAAGCTCATAAATTCCTGTGCATTTGAAACCATGAGATTACTTTGACAGGCTGTTTGTGAACACATACATTGGAGATGATGGTCCTGAAATGCCCCGCGGGCTTCTCTGGAGATGGGCTTACCAAGCACATCACATGGAACACCCAGGGGGTTTAGTGTCAGGACCCTCCAGGTGAGCTTTCACTGGGAAGTGATGTATGATGTGCCACTTCTCTATTCAGAGAAAGCAGTCGGGGTCCCTGTGTGAAGCCGGCTGTACTTGGCAGCCCTGTGACATTAAAGTTACTCTAGGCCTTATCGCAATAACAAAAAAAGACCTTTACACATAGCTCATACTGGTCACTGCATCCATTTTTAAGGGTTCAGGTGTAGTTCTAGTGTTTTAACATCTGCAAGTGAACTGTTACACTCAAAATTGTACAAATTTTCAAGAGATATTTGGAAATTAAACTGCAAATGTTTCAAGATATAAATTGAACTTGAAGAATTTGCATGCTTTTCTTTTTTAGGGAAGAACAATATATCAGGACCACGTTGATTATCAGATAACAAGATTTATTTATTTAATTTTAGTTACTTGGTACCCACTGATATTGACTATGTAATAAAGATTTATATTACAGTGGAGTTCACTTATCTCGACCTCGGTTAACTCGCCAACCCTATTATGTCGACATTTTTGAAGTGGAACCACCAAACTCCATATTTGACTTAGCATTTTCTTATCAGTTATGTAGATTATTTTATGACGCCGAACCCTGATATCTCGGGCACAAAAGAGGGACTAATTCGGCACTTCACATGGTTATCTCGTGACTAATGATCGTACCTAGTTCACTGCGCATGCGCTGAGTTTGCGTTGCACGTGAATCGCAGTCCATGTGGTCACTCACTTCAGTCACGCTTCACTCACAGCGTAGAAGATAAATCCAATGCTGCTTCACTCACAGAAGAACTTGTGGAAGTGGCAGAAAAACCAAGCCTTGCAGAAAGTGTTGCCAACTTAGTGCATTTGTCGCTATATTTAGCAAGTATTCAGACCACTCTAGAGACAAATTTTCAAAAAAGTGACTAGCGACAAATCTAGCGACTTCATCTGGAGTTATTGGAGACTTTTGGAGACTCTGAAGTGAAAGCACATCATTCGTACTCTTCTCAACGAGAAGCGAGTGCTGCTGTGGGCCCAACCCCATCCCAAAGCACTCTTAGACGGTAAAATTTGCGCTCTGCCTCATCCGCTTTGATTGGTTTTCTCAAATATTTTGACATTGATGAGCGGTTACTGACCAATGAGTATGAGGCTTAGATAAACACACACACACACACACACACACCCTTGCTTCTGTTCTGATGCGCGCTCTGCTCAGCGACGCTGCGGATTGAAGAACCCGGTTGTTAAAAGACGGGACGAAGCTGAATTTGTTGAGAAAGCACATTAGACAGGCAGAACACAAGATAGTATGCAATGTTGGTTATGCATATGCAACGATGGTTTTTTTCAACCCCGAGGCCGTCGAGATAACCGGATTCCACTCTATGTATGCTTTCCTCTAGCACCAAGTTAAAAGGATAGTGGAAAATGGAAATTCTGTCATCATTGTCCTAAAGTCGACATGAAACGGAAGTTGCAAAAAACGTTGGACAAGTCCATTAGGAATTGAGTGGAGTGTTGTGGTTTGCTATTGCTGTGATCTCACGTGAGCCTTTGCACCAGTTGTTCTTAAAAATACCTTCTTGTTTGTTCAGCAGAAGAAAGAATGTCATTGATTCTGATTGGCTGTCAATGTTTTTGAAAAAAAGAATTGAAAGAATTGTTCTGAAACTGATGGTACCCCATACATTGAGTTTGCTCCTCGCATTTAACCCATCCAAGTTAGTGCACACACATTAGGAGTAGTGATGACAATCTTTTATAGTTTCTTTGTTCCATTATTGTTATGGTTGTGTAGAATTCTGTTAGTCGAATTTCTACATAACTAAATGTAAACTTAGTGCCTTAGAAATGGCCTTGTTGAGCTGTTGTGCTGTATTTTTTTGGTCTATCTGACATCTTTCTCCTTGACAACATGCATGGTTGGAAATCTTGACATACTTGCACTGACCATTTAAGCGGCAGTATATTTACTGAAGCTTCACCTTGTCCACCCATCTGGAATTGGAGTCCTGAGCTTGACAGTTCACATTCCCAACTCACTGCACCACATTACTGCTAATACAGCATCGGGCTCAAATCATAATCTTCCTGACTAGGAGAAAAGCACTGGTCTTTATCATTTAAATGGCTTCAGACTGGGAAGAATGGAACGTGATTATACACAATCTGTTTGCAGAGAACACCTGGAGAATGAAGCACGCCTGCCCTTATTAACGTCATCCGCACAAACCCTGTCTGCTAACAAAGCAGCTCCATATTGGCCTTAATCACAGTCAGACGGAGGTCTTTTTGTCTAAGGCAATCCTCGCTAAAATCGCTAAATGACGGATCTAAATAAAGGTTATGCGGTGATTTGGAAACATAATGCAATTTGTGATAGAAGTAAACTAAGAAGGTGCTCAGCGATATAGGACCGGTTTCACTAATTTTAATGTAGATTCATTTTTCACTAACAGGTGCATTCGGAATCTGCACGTTTTTTGTCTTATTTTCTGAAAAGGTCCAAATATGACTCACAGAAATAAAACTTCCAGGAATTCCCTAATATTAGACAAAGGCATCCAGCTATCACTGGAGCTGAATAAAAAGAAGATAGATATGCTTTGACTTTTTAAACATGAAGGCAATAAACACGACTGCTACAGTATATATACATGTATGTATGTATGTATGTGTATATATATATATATGCATTTATTTTGAATCACCGTAGCATTAATTAATAAAAAAATAATATACTGTCTGCCTCATTCTTTGATAAGCCACTTCAGATCCCAGATGGAAGTTATTTCAAACACTCAACTGACTGAAGTGAATTTAGAATAAAAACATGCAGTGTTTGGGGCTTTTTGGTTTCCAAATGCACATCATAAGTGACTCAAACAGCGCCTCATAAGTGTGAGTGTCATAAGTGACAATCACAGCGCCTTTTAACAAAAAAAAAAAAAACATTGCAGCCTTATATTTATTAAAATACATAAATTAATGATGCCTTATTAGCACTTTACTTGTCTATGTCCCTAAAGCCCACGCCTACACGTACCCTAACTGATAAACACTTTATTCACACTACTAAATACCCGTCTGGCACTTTATTTTCACTTTTCAAATATTTTCTTAATTATAAATGCTTCTCCTTTTCTGAAATGGGAAAAGGGAAATAAATTTAGATTCGAACCCTGGTTGGCTGTGTCAAAAGCTAACACCACCCGCCTTACTCTCTATGCCACAGATCCTGTTATTAGCAAGAAATCTTTTGTAATGTTGTCTGCTCAATCAGACAATGGTGGGAAGAGTTAGTGTAAACAGCATCTCCCAACAAGCACTTGGTGAAAATAGACACTCCATTTAAAATTATTGCAGCTTTCAAGTTTCAAAAAGAATACAAAAACACTGTAAATATATCATAATATTAGAGGTGTGTGCTGAAAAACTGATCTTATTTGATCAAATTAAAGTCGGTGTTTATTGATGTTCTTCCCCTGATGTTAATTGATGGAACACTGAGTAAGTTGAGACCTGGATCAGGTGACCATTTTGAAGCTCAATTCTTTGTAGCGGCATGGAAAAAAGAAGAAGAGTAGAACAGTAATACAGGATTGGAGTGACATGGTGAGGTTGAGTAGATGGTGAGAGAATTTTTTGGCAAACTATTTCTTTAAAGCAGAGCACCGCTGGCAGCCAAAGTGCACGTCTGTGTCTGTGTTTTTCTTCTTTTTCACAAAAAGGGACAGCACAGGGTGGCTGAAATTTGTTGGGAGAAAACCGGTTGTCTGGTGTAGTCAGTGAAGACAAGCGGAAATGTGTACCCCTCTCGGCAGCCTCCCTGTCACGCACTTCCCTGAAGTCTCTCTTCTGCTCCTCAGAGTACTAAGTGTCTTCAGGGGGTTCTGCGTAGGGGCCGGCGGGACTTTTCAGGATTATAATTCAGAGGCTGGAAAGTTGGTGTCAAAAGGGGCTCCTACATTTGAACAATGAACAAACGATGCAGACTGTAGAGAAGAAACTCCTACCCCTAAAGTCAATTCTAAATTGGCTATGCAGCCGGTTTACTTCTGTAATGGGACAATTCAGAGGGAAGCGGCATATTCAATAAGGGAAAAAGGGACGGGAAATGATTGGATTGTGAAGGTGGACATTATGTACCAGAATGGAGTCTGAATTTAAGCCTAAACTGCTTCTTGAAAAAACTTTTGAACCTGATTTTGTGAAAAGTATCTATTTTTTTAAAAAGGTGGTGATTTCTTATGAATTCAGACAATGAACAATGAAGCGCAGGTACAGTGCTTTGTACCGAAAGGTGAACTTGATTTCTCCAAGTACAACATGTTCCTGGAAAAACCTTTCAGTCAGCCATTCAGATTTAAGAGGCAAGGTAACTGTATGTCAAGTTCAGACTTACAAACAGGTGCTTCCACATCAGTGTTACTCACGGATAATTCCCCTCTGGTTTTAGGGAAAACATTTGGGTTAGGGGTAGCGATAGGACTACATTTTCGGACAGGGATGTTGAATGTTGAAATAATGAACATTGATCCAGGAACATACTTGATCGTGGAACACCTACCTATATGTAACCATGCTTTTTCTCTTTTTTTACCCCATAACGCCACCCCTAAATCCAACTGGCAGTAACCAGATTACATGTACATGTATGAGTGAGACCATATGAATTCATGTATTAGTCCCCAATTCTCCAAAATGTAAAAGAGAGATTGTGTTGGAGTTATTATATAGTTATTGGTTAACACATATCAGTTAGAAAGCTTGGGTGACCTACATATTACTTTTATTAATTATACAATAATAAATTGTTAAAATGACCCTGATTTAAATAATACAATTTCAGTAACTTTTGAATTTTTTTTAATTATTGAAATGAACAGTACTGATAAATCGTCAACAGCAGGTATATGCATTAAGTTTATGCTCAATTATGATGTAATTGTTGAATTTATTACCAGCTGTCCTATCTTCCCTGTCTTTCATTTGTTGCAGAGTAACAGACATGTGCAGAGCAGGGCTTTGAAAGCTCAAGCCTCTGCCATCTTTCAAAAGTGCCCCTCTTAACAATTATCACTAATAATATTGTGGTCACTTGAATTATAATTACTATGACAATGTGCACAAAGCGCTCCAAAGTCTTAAAATTCCGTTTTATTTCTTAATTTATTACAATTCCTGTTTCTTGTCAGTCTGAGATGTCGTTGTCCTGATGCGTTGCTGTGGGTGGCATGTGTCTTGCTTGATTGCTCATTTTGAACTTCCTCCTATATTTTTTTTTCCTTTTTGTTGTAATTATTCTTCTCATTCTAAAAATAAAATAAGCAATCAGGATTTAAAAAAAAAATCATCATAAATCAAAGTTATTTTTTGAAACGTTGACTGTCAAGAAGGAGGCGATGTAGCCAGTGTCTCAAAAATAGTACAATGCAAATATTAAAAATTTTGACATTAAAATGTTTAAAAATCACTTATTTTTGTCAAGCAGCGAAACCAGCAGGTAAATTTACAGCTAGTTGCCCGAGCCCATTGACTCTTAACAAACCCACCAAAGAATAGGGCAAAGTCTCCATCGCGCTTTGATTGGATGTGATCGGATATGATTGGTTCACAATGGTTACCATGATTGGTTAATGAGAAAAGTCATTAGAAAGTAAGTAAGTAAACAACTCAGCCACTTCAATATCACGTTAAAACTCAAATAAAATGGCTTGAAAACAGGATGATTGTGGGGGTTTTAGTGAACAACCGGGGAAATGTAAGGGGAAATGTAAGGTACATCTTCATGTATGTGTCTGTTACTAGTGTGTACAAGCTTGATGAAAAATAACTTGATTAAATGTATTCTTGGTTGTAATAAATGTAACATTACATAGTGTAAAAATAGAAAATATAATTGCATTTGGTCTTTCATTTTATGTAATGTTTTATGTAAAGTTATATAATTATAATATAACGTCTCGGGGTTACGTATGTAACCCTGGTTCCCTGAGGGGAACGAGACGCTGTGTCGAAGCACTAGGGGAAATAGCCTTGCGTGAGTCACGTGAAGATCTATGCAACCAATGAGAAGCGAACGCGTGTGAATGCGTCACTGCCGGCCGCAGCCGGTGACGTCATGAGGAAGAGCATAAAGCGCGTCTGAAACCGGGGCGCGTCAGCCATGAATGCCTGAAGCGGGCCCGGAGGCGCCAGGAGCTGAGGCCAAGACACAGCGTCTCGTTCCCCTCAGGGAACCAGGGTTACATACGTAACCCCGAGACGTTCCCTTTCAGGGAACTCGAGCTGTGTCGAAGCACTAGGGGAACGCTATGCCAACGCCACCTCAGCGAGGTCAGCATCCGGGTGTGTCCCAGCTCACTGAGAGAGCACCCTGGTTCCCGGGGCGGCATCGAGGTCTAGCTGGTAGAACCTCATGAATGTGTGCGGTGAGGACCAGCCAGCCGCAGCACAAACATCAGACAAGGAGACTCCGGAGAGGAGAGCCTTGGATGCCGCCATGCTCCTAGTGGAGTGGGCTCGGACCCTCAAAGGAGAAGCATGACCGGCCGACTCGTAAGCTAGGCAGATAGCCTCGACTATCCACCTGCTTAGAGTTTGCTTGGAAGCTGGGGCACCCTCGGGGGCCCCAAAGCAAACGAACAGTTGGTCCGACTTACGCCAAGTGGCAGTCTTGTGAACGTAAGCGTCCAGTGCTCGCACTGGACAGACCTTGTTCTTGTGCTCCTGCTCATGATCGTCAAATGGGGGAGGGCAGAAGGCCTGCAGCGTGATAGACCGAGCCACATTAGTGGGAACCTTGGGGACGTAGCCTGGCCTCGGGTGGAGGAAAGCTTTCGCCATCCCGGGCGCAAACTCAAGACATGAAGGGGCCACTGAAAGGGCCTGAAGGTCCCCGACCCTCTTAAGCGAAGTGATTGCCAGCAAAAGAAGGGTTTTTAGCGAGAGGTACTTGATAGAGATACCCTCTAGAGGTTCAAAGGGTGGCTGGGACAAGCCTAGGAGTACCACGGACAAGTCCCAGGCAGGCACCCTGGTCTGGGCCGCAGGTCTCAGCCTTAGTGTACCACGGAGGAAACGAGTGACTAGGGGGTCCCTGCCCAAGGACACCCCACCCAGAGGTACGTGGCAAGCCGCTATAGCAGCCACGTAGACCTTCAAGGTGGAGGGGGACAGCCCTGCCACAAATCTCTCTTGCAGGAACTCCAGTACTTTGCCAATTTGACAGGTTACTGGGTTCACCTGCCTTTCACTACACCAAGAAGTGAAGAGCTTCCACTTCAAGGCGTAGAGTTTCCTCGTGGAGGGAGCTCTGGACTGAAGGATGGTCTCAACAACCTCGGCTGAGAGACCGGCCTCTATGAGCTGGGCCCCCTCAGGGGCCAGACCCACAGTTTCAACAGCCCTGGTTGCGGGTGAAGAATGCAACCTTCCGCCTGGGACAGAAGGTCCCTCCTGATCGGGATCTCCCAGGGGACCCCGTCGAGGAGGGACACAAGGTCCGCGAACCATATTCTGGACGGCCAGTGGGGGGCCACTAGCGTGAGACGGACCTTGTCCCGGCGCACCTTGGCCAGAACTCCCGGGAGCAGAGCGATCGGGGGAAAAGCATACAGGCGCAACCTCGGCCACGCCTGTGTCACGGCATCCCGCCCCAGAGGCGCTGGATGTGTGAGTGAAAACCACAGAGGGCAATGGGAGTTTTCTACCGAGGCAAACAGGTCGACCTGTGCCTTTCCGTACCTTTCCCAAATTTGCTCCACCACCTCGGGGTGGAGTCGCCATTCCCCTGGTCTCGCCCCCTGTCTCGACAGGGCGTCTGCTCCCACATTCTGGACCCCCGGGATGTAGGCCGCCCGGATAGAGAGCAGCTTTCCCTGGGCCCAGAGGAGGATCTGTCGCGCCATCTTGTAAAGTGGTCGCGAACGCAGACCCCCCTGGTGATTGATATACGCAACCGCAGTCATGCTGTCGGTGAAAACAGTGACATGGTGGTCGCGAAGGTCCGGTAGGAACGCACAGAGTGCTTTGCGGATCGCCAGTAACTCTAACATGTTTATGTGCCAGGTCTGGTGCCGACTGTTCCATAGACCTTGTGAGGAGCGGTCCCTCAAGACCGCCCCCCAGCCCGAGAGGGAGGCATCTGTCGAGAGAGAGACTCTCCGAGCCAGAGCCCCTAGCACTGGGCCTTGAGACAGAAACCAAGGATTCTTCCACATACTCAAGGCGCGTAGGCATCGCCCCGTGACCTTGATAATGCGAAGCGGGTTCCCTTTCGGGGAAAACCCCTTGGTCTTTAGCCACCACTGCAGGGGTCTCATGTGCAGCAGGCCCAACGGGATGACGCAGGATGCCGCTGCCATGAGCCCTAACACCCTCTGGAAGTGTCTGACAGTGAGTGGCTGGCCTAACTTGATGCTCTTGACGGCTGAACAGATAACTTGGATGCGCCCGGGGGAAAGCCGGGCCGACATCGCTACTGAGTCCCAGACGACTCCCAAGAAGGTGGTTCTCTGAGCGGGAGAAAGAACACTCTTCTTGGCGTTCAGCCTCAACCCCAGCCCCTTTATGTGTGCGAGCACTACATCTCGATGTTGCTCCGCCAACTGCGGCGACTGGGCCAGAATAAGCCAGTCGTCTATATAGTTTAAGACACGGATGCCCCGTGACCGCAGGGGAGCTAGAGCAGCGTCCACGACTTTCGTGAACGTGCGGGGTGAGAGCGCTAGGCCGAAAGGAAGCACCCGATACTGGTACGCCTTTCCCCCAAAGGCGAACCTCAGGAACTTCCTGTGTTGCGGAAGGATGGAGACATGGAAATAAGCGTCCTTGAGGTCGACTGTGACAAACCAATCCTCGGATCTGATCTGCACTACGATCTGTTTGAGCGTTAGCATTTTGAACTTTAGACGCTTGACCGCACGATTCAAGAGACGTAAATCCAGAATGGGCCGCAACCCTCCATCCTTCTTGGGAACTATGAAGTACCGGCTGTAGAACCCGGACTTGCTCTTTGCGAGGGGTACATGCTCGATGGCCCCTTTCGCCAGCAAAGTGTCTACTTCTTGTTCCATGACCAGAGCCTGCTGAGGGCCTACAGCAGACTGTAGGACCCCCGAGAACCGGGGTGGTGAGACCCCGAACTGAATGGCGTACCCTAAGGTGACCGTGCGCAGGACCCACTGAGAGATACCGGGTAGCCGTGACCACGCATCCCGGAACTCTACTAGGGGAACCAGCCTCCCGGGGCTGGCCTCTGGTGCTGATAGCATGTCCACCACTGGGCCGGGATTTCCGGATTCCCGGGTGGAGTGCTCTAGGACCCTCCTCGGAGGGGGTGGTTTTCCCATGGCGGGCTGACTGGTCAGCTGCTCCAGGGATACACCACCTTGTTGCGGCTTGGCGTCAGGGCCGCTTGCTCTTAGCCTTCTTAGCGCTCAGGACAACCCTCAGATCGCCCCTCTTGCCAGAGGCTTGAGCCTGTCGACCCGACCCCCCGGGGTTAACCGGAGGAAGACGGGTGGCGACACTTCGTTTTTGAGCGGCCCTGTGTGAAGAGCTTTGAGACCCCCTTTGACTGGCGGTCTCACGTGGAGGGCGGCGGGGAATAACTTTACTGAACGCCACCTGCTGTCGTGCAGCCTCCTGAAACTTGTCGACAACGCTTTTTACGGCGTCGCCGAACAAGCCCGAAGGGGACAGAGGGACGTCCAGCAAAACAAATTTGTCCCTATCTTTGATGGAAGACAAATTGAGCCAAAGATGTCTCTCCGTAGCCACCAGAGCTGCCATGGAGCGACCGACAGAGTAGGCCGTCTCCCTAGTGGCCCGGAGAGACAGATCCACGGTCCGGCGCAGCTCTGCCACTGCCTCCGGACCGATACCACCGCCCTCGTTGAGGTCCCCCAGCAACTCAGCCTGATAAGCCTGCAGCAGAGCCGTGGTGTGCAGGCACGCTGCGGCTTGACTAGAGGCTGAGTAAGCTCTCCCCACCAAAGACGACGTGACGCGCATTGGCTTGGAGGGGAGCGCCGGAGCTTTAATGGAGGACGCAGATTGGGGCACAAGGTAGCTCGCAAGCGCCTCATCCACCTTCTGCATCCCCCCATAGCAATAGCTTTGAGCCCCTGCGAGATTCGTATACATCGAACTATTTCGTGTATGAACTCTCTCAGAGGCTGGCCTTTCCCACGATCTGGATACCTCGGCATGCAAATCGGGAAGGAAAGGCATAGCTCGGCGCGGGGGAGTGACGCGAGCCGGCAGATAACGCTCGTCCAACATACTTCTTTTAGGACGGGCGCTTCTGGTCTCCGCCGGCCATTCAATACCCAGACGAGAGACAGCTCGCGCCACAACCTCAACTAGCTCTTCGAACGCCGGCGAGGAGAGTGGCGAAGCCTCCTCTGCCGGGTCAACACTAGCTAAGTCCATCTCACTATCGGAACTCGACAAAGCTAATGTTGGAGTCACAGCACGAACATCTCCTGAGGAGTGTCCGTGACTGGAACCCGTTTGGTCTCGTGAGGGCTGAGGTAAGGACGGACCCACCCCAGCAGCCTCAGCGAGATCCATTTGTGAACCCCAGGACTGAGAGCGCCGCAAAGCCTCGGCCGCTGCAGGTCCCGAACCCCGGGGAACACTAGCCTGGGCGGCCTCGTTACAGACCGCCAGGCGGGAGCGGAGAACATGCAGAGAAAACTGCTCACAGTCTTTACAGCCGGCGCCCTCAAGAGCCGACCGTGCATGTTCCACTCCTAAACAGATAACACACATAACATGTGTATCCCTGCCCGTTATAAAACGAGGACAGGGATAAACACACGGTCTGAAACTCTGTTCATCTCTCGCCACACTTTTCACACTCATTCTCTGATTTTTTAAGCTATCACAGTCTCAAAAACCACTCTCGCACAGACACAGCACGCTGAAGGCATTCAGAGCTGACGCGCCCCGGTTTCAGACGCGCTTTATGCTCTTCCTCATGACGTCACCGGCTGCGGCCGGCAGTGACGCATTCACACGCGTTCGCTTCTCATTGGTTGCATAGATCTTCACGTGACTCACGCAAGGCTATTTCCCCTAGTGCTTCGACACAGCTCGAGTTCCCTGAAAGGGAACTACTGTTAAATGTTAGATATATATTCCCTTTTTTATATACTGCCCCTAAGGAACTCAGCATGTAGCATTTAACGACTAGGGAGTAGAAAATGCCGTCTTTACCCGACAGAGTAATTAATTGGTTTGGTTGCAAATTAGCAAGCATCTCTTGCTTCAGGAAGGACTCCCGCCTTGATAACAACCAGGTGCCACTGCAGAGTACAGCAGGAAGGCCATGTATCAGCTAGCAGAGGATGAGCAGCTTTATAATATCATGCCTTGATACCAGCAAAACAACACTTTTCTCTATGTTTGTTTATGAAGAACCGCTGTGGTTAAAGTGTAAATTGTTTTAGTTGCTTCTTCATCTACCAGGCAGTGGCAGATGAAGACTGCTAAAACAAAATTAAGGGAAGGCTTAAATCACACGTTGGATCTCAATGAATTAAATATTCATATGCATTCTATAATTTGTTAATAAAATTATGCCACAACAGTCAATGGAATTTCCTGTCGAGCAGCACAGTGCTGAACTGTGACCACAGCTCCCACTAGAGCAGTGCTTCTCAATTATTTTCTGTCGCGCCCCCCCTAGGAAGAGCAGTGCTTCTCAATTATTTTGCGCGCCCCCCCTCCCCCTATTTTGGAACTTTCGCTTTATTGTTTCCATGGCAACGCGTCATGCTTGTCACGTGACAGACCGCAGTCACAAAAGGCGCTGTTTGATAGATGTTTCACATTTATTTAGTTTTTTCTTTTTTATTCAAAATAGTCACCAACTTGTTGGCTCTGTTATACCTGATACCTGATATTCAGATTCTCAGATATGTGGAAGTGAATGTTTGTCACTTAAAAACCTTTATAATGATCAAGTTCTCTGAGCGCGTCTTTTTTGGATCAGTGCCAGATAGCGCGTGAAAACACGTGTGAATTTAGCGATTGATCACGTGACATGAACACCAGTGTGATCGTACACATCAACGGGTGAAGGGTTTGTTATCTGAACTTCATATCTGCTGCTCTTGTTCAGTGCAAGAAAACTCCCTGACAAAAAAAGCATGTTCCCCACGGTCACGCGCGCCCCCCCTGGCATCGCCCCACTATTTGAGAATCACTGCACTAGAGGACTTTGGACCCTCATGCCACACTTATGAAGTCGGTTTCTGACAGTTTGGTCAGAAACATGCACTCCAGTATCCTGCAGGAGGTCATTTTGTAGGGCTCTGGCAGCTCCTTCTGTTCCTCTCACAAAGTAGCAGATCCTGGTCCTGCTGCTGTGTTGTTAACCTTCTACATCCCTGTCCCAATTTCCTTGTGAAACACCAAACCTACTTGCGACTGCATGTATGGATGTACCATCCTGGAGGATCAGGACTGCCTGTGTAACCTGATTTGTTTCAGGTACAGCCTCATGCTACAGTGACAAAGACCCTAACAAAACACAAAACTAAAGACAAATCAATCATGAAAAATAAGGAGAAAACAATTGTCAATGGCCACCACCTGTCAAAATCAATCTCTTTCTGGAGGTTGTCTTGCTGTTGCCTCTCCTGTGCAACTGTTGTCACTTTCATTTGCACCAAAACAGTTAAAACTGATTCATAATCACGTGCTTCCTAATTGGACAGACTGATATCCCTGAAGTTTAATTGACTTGGTGTGATACTGTGATGATAAGTGTTCACTTAGGTGTTTTTTTTTTAGCAGTGCATATTAGGTAGTGTGAGGGGATAGTGTTTTCGCATAGTACAAGGCTTTAATTGCAAATATTGAGTTGCTGAGAGAATATAATAGAAAGACACTTATGTGATTATTATATTGTTATTATTATTATTGTAATAACTCACATCTGTGACCACGTTAATATGTGACATGCTTATTGTGATAGGGTTAACCATATGAGTTAAAAAATAATTGAACTCAAATTTGTTAATCAAGATGTCAACTCAATACATGGCATACTTTTCTCTTGTGAAGCATACCAGATTTCTCCAATCATTTCATCCGCATAAAACCCAAAGCTCGCGTCAGATCTGCCTCCATGCAATAAATAGTCCTTTCATATATATATTTTTCTCTTATGTCGTAATACAAAACAAAAGATCTGTCACTGCATTTATTTATTTGGTTGGTTATAGTTGGTTCCATTTTTATACACTATACTCCTGCTGTCAAGTAGAACCAAATGATTATACATACGTATTTTCTTTATTATCACATATGGAATCCTCCACAATGTTGTCATTTCTGGTGGGAAATTATATTTTATTGAGCCCTGATGGTCTTTTTGTGACTTGAAGGCATGTCAGTTAAATACTCATCGTGATACAGCCACCGGTCATGATAGAAGTCATAACTGTGTATGTGTATTATTGTACTAGGGCTATCAACTTAGCATATCGATTTACTGCGATTAATTGTCATTTATTTTGTCATGAATGGAGGAACTTGAAACTGCTTTTAACTGAAAACACCAGTACAATTCAATGTGGAAATATAACAAACAGTTTTTTGTTGTAATGTCTATTTAATGACTTTATAATGTCTGTTTAATGATATGCTCGTCAGTCACAATAAAGTCTTTGAATTATGTTCAGTTCTGGGCTTTTCTTAGTACATATTGTGATTTTAAAATGTATTAATGTATTAATTGATTGATATCTCTAGTATGCATTTTTGTATTGAATGTAGCTGGATAATGGACTGACGCGGTTTGGCATAATTTCCTATCATTCATTGTTCATGGAATACAGTAATGGTAAACTATGTGGTTAACACATCAGTTTATATAGTTAACATATCAGTTCCACATATTATGCATATTTCTCTTCATTTTGTTGCATTAGCGCTAAAAGCATCCTGTATTTGCCAGGAAGGGAAAAAGAGCGTCTTATTTGGATCTGACTGAAATCACTTGAATGCATATCACGTCGTAATTATGATTTCTGAACTCGTAAGTAGGATCTTCCCAGGAGGTCTTCAAGGCAGTGCTGTCTGTGAACATGCCAAGCAGAATCCTGCTTTGTGGTTTGGACCACCGCGATGTGTTTATCATGTGAACCCTATGCCAGGCTATACTGACAACCCTTGTTTGGCAGGGGACTCAACTCCCTACGCCCAGCTAAACGACCCGAAGCCGGTCTGGAGAGCCATGCTTAGTTACTGAAGAATCAGCTGTTGACAGCAGCTATTTGGGGACTTCACCCCTGTGGCTTTGGGGAAAACAACAAGCACAGGAGCTTTGGAACATCAGCTTCTAGTCCTTGATTGTTGGAAGATCACAAGCTCACACATACTCACAGTCTCCCATCGATAGGGACTTTGTGTTTTTGCGGCCCACGGTATGGGTGTTGTGCCGGACAGCTGCAATCACACCTATCATGTCCAGATGACCGAAACCCTGGGCCGCGAGTGTGCAGCTGTGACTGACCCCACAGTGAATAGACGTAGGGCGGGAGAAAGGAATGTTTTTCCATGACTTGTTTATCCTCAGAGTATTTAAAGTGACCCACCCAGGGGTTGAGAAATTATGGATACAAAACAGAGTCATTTAGTAGTTCATGTAGACTCATTTCTGCTAAATCCAATTGTAGGTTTCTCTGCAGTACGAGGCAGGTTTCAGCAGAAATGTTTCTGACTCAACTGCCGAATTGCTCACAGAAGCGCAAGGCCCGTTATTTATTGGCAAGCAGGCTGCATTCTTTGAGAGATCGAAAAACAAAAATGACATGCATGCAGATGCACCTATATGTATGCGCTGATACTTAAAATGAGGCTGGTTGATGTATGCAAGTAAATGTTTTGGGCCGATTTATCAAAGCTCAGCTCTTATTTATGTTAAGGCCTGGCTTGGAAAAAGAATGCACCAATAAAATACACTGCCCGGCCAAAAACTAGTTGATGTTTGGATTCGAAAAGGCAAATTCTAGGCAAACATACGTATTTATATCCAAACAGCAGCAACTTTTTTTCCCTTTTTTTTCGGGCAGTGTGTTACTCTCTCTCTGTATGTATACTGTACGCTAATTTGATATTAGTGATGCCAAGTTGTTCAAACAGGCAGAAAAGTCTCATACACCTACAATGAGCAAAAAAAAATAAAAAAATATAGCTGCAAGCAGCAATGACCGGGGTTCAAACGTAGCAGGACCATCTGAGCTGTCATGACTGTTTGTGGTCAATCTGACTAGTTCTCCTAATGTGCACAGTTCTGTGAAGTTTCTACTTTGTGCAAACAATGTATAGACATCTTTCAAAGATGTTCAGAATGAGAAGATCAAATGATATTAATATCGTGAACTGAACATCTGAACTTTAATGTCGATCTATGTCAATCTGACTTGTTCTCCACATAAACACATCTTTATGAAGTTTCTAGTTTGTGTAAACGATATATAGACATATCATATTACACATTTTTTCACTATAGGAAGATCTATCAAATGATATTAATATAGTGGGGATATGTTTAACACCACACATCATATCATCTGAACTGTTATGTCAGTCTATGTCAATCTGACTTGTTCTCCATATGAAAAGATTTTCAAGCCTGACGGTGCCTCTTGTGGACAAAAGTAGTATTACAGCTTTTCTAAGATTTTAAAATATAGATCGTTTATTATTTATTGTGAGCCCTATGAGCATCAGAAATACATGAGAACTGACACATTTCTTCAAAATGACTTGTTCTTAACATATTCACAGTTCTGTGACGTTTCTCTTGTGGACAAAAGTAGTATTACAGCTTTTCTAAGATTATAAAATATAGAGTGTTTATAATTTATTGTGAGCACTATGAGCATCAGAAATACATGAAACCCAACACATTTCTTCAAAATGACTTGTTCTTAACATTTACACAGTTTTGTGAAGTTTCTTGATTGTGGACAAGATATATAGGCTTTTTATTCACAATAGGCCAAACCTGAAATATATGAAAAATTATATCTGCTGAACGGTTTAGCTAATCGAAATTCTTTGAATAACTTTTTGCCTTGAGTGTCCCTAGATGATGCGTGTGAATTTTCAAGCCAATCGTATTGACCGCCTATGACGAGTTCGAAAAAGTTGAAATTTCAAAAATCTCCAATATTTCATAAGCAATTTGATTGACAGCAGTGGTTCTTGAGGCAAAGTTGTTCAGTATGAGGAGATCTATCATATAATATCAATATTCTGTGGAATGCATGAAAAAAAACTCGTTAGCGCCAACTAGTGTCCGATTTTTTTCAAAATTCTGACAGACCACTAGGGCCATGAGTCAAACACACCCATCGAGTTTCGTTCCGATCGACCTTCGTTAAGCTGGTCTAATTGATGCTCAAAGTTCATTGGCCGATGACGGCCATGCTTTTTGAGATACACCAATGTCCTCAGAGACCATCATGGACCCTTGGAGAAAGACAGTGCATGACAAGTTTCAGGTCAATCAGACTAACATGTGACCCAGTACAGGTAATTTAGAGTTTTTTTCGCAATATAGCGCCACCAAGTGGTCAACCGTCGCAGTTTTTTTGTTGTGACCACAAAATGACCTTATACATGACTATGTGAAGTTTGGTGAGATTATCTCTTTGCGCTCCAGAGTTATTACGATTTTAGCAAAAGTGCCTTTGCCGTATGCAAACGTTTTAGCGTGTTGTTGCGAGCCTGAATCACCGATCAAAATTCTTTGAATAACTTTTGGTCATGAGAGTCTCTAGATGATATGTGTGAAGTTTCGCGTTATTTGGACAAACGGCCTATGAGGAGTTTGAAAAAGTTTTTTTTCAGAAAAATCAAAATGGCGGAAAATTTTTATAGGCGGAAATGAAATCGGAGATATACATTTTTTAAGTCTTGAGCCAAGGATTCCAGGGATATAAGACACTTGAGTGTACGACAAGCGGTTTACGAGTTATGAGCGTGTACGCGTTTGTAGTCGCTGTAGCGCCACCTATTGCCCGATTTGCGTCATATTTTGATACGTTCTCCCCAAATTGAGACCTACCATCTGGCCAACTTTCAAGTCTCTAGACCTTACGGTTTGGTCTGCACGATAAGAAGTACGGCAGAAGAATAATAATAATAAAAATCTTAACAATTACAATAGGTTTTCAACGCTTCGCGTTTGAACCCCTAATTGTAAGTAAATAAACCAATTTATAAGCTGATTAGCTGGGGGTATTCCAGAAAACAAGGTTGAAGCGTTGCTTCATCGTGATGCGAGAGAAACGGTTTCCCAGGATGCCAGACAGAGAGAAACTCTATCAGAGGCTTTGTACACACCCACGGCTCTCAAACAAGACACGTGATTGGTTCCCGGCGTGAGATCGACCAATGAGAGCACGAGTGGATGTATCCCGTGAGCTGATTGGTTGATCCTACTTCGCGGATTTTCACCTATCGCGGGGGGTTCCAGTCCACATTAACTGCGATAAACGAGCGATCACTGTATTATATGTGATTTTCTATTATGGAAATACATTATAGCTTAGAAAACAACCTGTTGCATAAATAAAATAAAAACGGCTGAATGCAGATCAACAATATGTGAAATGGTAATATCTATCTATCTATCTATCTATCAGGCCCACTGGAGCCTCATCAATAGTGCACGCATGTACTGAACATCTCTGAACTAAACGAACCCTCAAACAGAAGCGGCTCCACGGCAGGTTATATTCAGAGAGGAAGTTGCTATGGCTACTTGCATACCCAAAAGTTACCTCCGTTTTTGGAACCGAAAGTTGAGTTATCCACTTACGTACCCTTAAACACACCTGGGTATGTCACATAACCTGCTTTCTGGAATACCCTCCTGGTAAAGTTTGTCTGGTTTTATGGAGGTTTCGGCCACTTTTCAGCTGTTCAGTCTGGGAAAGCAGCTGGCTGCCCAGCTAAACACCGGGTTGTGAAACCAGATAAGACCAGCTCACACCATCTTAGAATAGTTTAAGCTGTTCTTATAGTATGTTTTCTAGAGTATCATAGAAATGTGAGGAAGAATTTTTTTTTAATATATATATTTGAAAACATAATACTATTTAGGTTTATATTAAATCAAATGTAAAATAATATATGTAAAATAAATATTTAATATATCAGCCAGCCCTGGTATGTGCCCATCTTGAGTGTGTATTCATCCGTACTAAGTACACAAACATGCGTGCGCGCTGATAAGGTGAGCGTGCAGTGGGCTGAAATACCAGCGCTTGTATCAGCAATGTGTGTTTGCACTGCAAATAAGACTTCATAATGTTGCTGTCAGATAGAGGCATCTTCAAGGCTGGGGTCATTCTTATTTTGAAAATGCATTGCTCTCTGCCCGTTTATCTATCGTGTAAGTCGAGAGGCTAGGGACGTAGAAACTGTGTAATCCTTTAAACAAGTCTATGTTTCTCTCCTATTCCGAAATTCTACGATACCCCTCAAACGCATGTAATTGGCCATGTGCTCTTTTCTAGCATTCAGTAGCCTCATTATTCCAGCATCACCAGACCAGTTGGCTTTGAGGAAGCCACGATTTAATGAATCTGTGAAAGTGCATCGGGCCTGATTCTGAATTTTAAAATCTGCTTACTCTGTTTGATCTGGTAATTTATTATTATGAATTTCTGTTGCTGTGGTGGCATCCTCATTGATATGTGTCTCTTTCATTTTCGTTCAGATGAAAACTGGGATGACGACCAGCTCTTGGGCTTTGAGCCATGCAATGAAAACCTGGTTACAGGCTGTAACATCATTGATGGGAAGTGTGAATGTGACAGTGTACGAACATGCAACAACCCATTTGAGTTTGCTAGCCAGGAAGCCTGTCAGACAGCCCTGCAGAAGATTGAAGGTACCTCATATTTCTCCATTCTCATTATCTTTTCTCTCTGTCTACTTCCAGCGTGAAACAGACTTGTACCTGCATGCGCATGTCTTTCTGCAGTAGTCATAATGTCATCATGCTATTTAATGCGTCCTTGATGGGTTTCATCTTTAAAATATGCGTTTGAACTCTCAATTGCTTGATTTTGCGAACATGCTCGAAGGCGACTTCAGAATACGTCCTTGTGCAATTGTTGCTCGGTACATTTCATATTACAGACATTGAGAATTTAAGAAGAATGAGTTGTTTTTCCATGCATTCTTCTTAATTATCTGCCATTAATGAGCTTTTTTTTAATTCGTTTTTATTAGAGAACTCAAAATCTTTCAATGAAGAGATGATTTTTATGAACGCATATTCATATAAATGACAGTATCAGCCACAGACAAAGGTGTTTATTATTATTATTGTTATTTGTTGTTATAGTTTTTTTTTACAGAAGTGTAGTAGGTTTTAAGCTTCACCCTAAACAAGTACTTTATTTTCTATTTGTATTATTATTATTAATTTTTTTTTGTTGCCTTTTTTAAGTCATCGCATAATGTGTTTGTCATCCCCGGAGCCCCTTTTTTGTTCTACATAGTTTTTCCCTCTTTTCGTAGTGGCAGCTTACTTAAATGACAGGGTTTTTTTTTTTTCTCGAAGCCTGTGATTAAACAAACAAACAAGCTGATTTACTAGAGGCTGATAAGGCTCCTTTTAGAGCTATCAGAATGCAAATGTTCTGTTGAAAAATGCAGTCCCTGATGGATACTTGCTTGCATTCTCCGAGTGTGTCTGTGCGTTCAGTCTGAGATGGTGGCACACTGGCAATTAAACATAAAAATACAAGCTTGTTTTCGCAACGGTCCTAGCAACGGGTGCAAGGCCTTGTTGTTTTATTGTGGCAGGTGTGCTTTTCGTCATCCCTGAAGCAGGCTGCGGCTATTTTTTAAAGGTTTACCCTTTGTTTTAGTTTTCTGATAGGTGCTTGTCGTTTTGTTTTGACTAGTTCTTTAGAGTTGTTGCAGTTGTCACTTGTTTATTGTGATGCTGTGTCTAGTCTGGGATGTTGTTTTGCTTGTCTATTTGTAGAGTTGTCAATTTGCTAGAGATGTTGTGTCTAATAGATAGTTAAATCTCTTGATGAGAAGCTTGTTGTTGTTGTCTGTCAGCCTTTTAGTTTGATGTCTTTGTCCTTTTACAGTGTTTTATTAATGATGCCAGACTAATAAAACTGCCAAACAACAACAACAAAAAACACTAAGCTGGTCTTAGCTGTTCTCTTACCTTGGTTATAACGGTCTGTTGGCTGGTTTTAAATTTGTTTTTGGGCACTTTTCAGTCTGCGAAAACCATCGCCAGTGAAATCCTGTACCAGGCCGAGTTTGCAGCACGGTATTAGTTTACAAATAATGCACTATGGTAAAAATATTTTGAAGTGATAACATAGTTTTTTCCATTACTCTATAATCTGCCCAGTAAGCATGATTCGTGAAAAGTTGGGTTTTACACTTTATTTCGATGGTCCACTTTAGACACTTTACTAACTACAAGTAACTTTTTGTCAACTAACTACTTAGAGTATTAGTAGACTGTAGTCAACGGTTAGGTTAGTGTTAGGGTTTGGGTTAGTAGAATAAGTTACTTTTAGTCAGAGGACTGTCTGTTAAGGGAGTACCGTATTTTCCCGCATATAACCCACAGACACAGATAATCCGCACCCTCATATAGCCCGTGGGTTTCGTGGTCTTGTGCAAAAAATCGTTGGCATAACCCGCACCTTTATATAACCCGCACCCATAGACTGATGAACTGATGAACCAATGAACTGAAGTTCACATTTTGAATTTCGATTGTTGCTCGCATGACGTCAATTATCCATAACTGTTCAGGCTCGGTACACAGTGCTTGTGCACGAAATTCACACAATAAGAAAACAAACACAAGTCAGAATCAGAACAAAAAGAAAAAGCAGTCTGTGCTGCAGCTCGTCCCTTAAGAAGCGATTCTACAGGTGTTGATCATTGAATTAGATAAGAGCCCGCCCTAATGGCAGCACAGCCAATCACGTCTTCCTGCATGATTGACAGGTCAGACAGCCTATCAGCGCCAGCTGTCAGAGTGATGGTGCAAGCGCCAGAGACAACAACACTCGCAAGAAAGAAAATACCGCAAAAAAAAAAAAAATTACGTCCTTAGAGATGTAACAAATATATTTAAATATTAGTACGTGTAAAAAATGTGTGATATAGCCCGCACCCTTATATAGCCCGCACCCCCGGTGGGGTTTGTAAAATCTGGTATAACCCGCAGGTTATATGTGGGAAAATACGGTATCAAATTAAAGAGTTTGTAGATATTATGGAGACAGTCTACTAATACTCTAATGAGAGCTAGATGACATGTAGTTGCAAAGTTACTTAATAGTTAGTAGAATGTCTAAAGTAGAGCAATGAAATAACCAAAAGTTGTTGTTTTAGAGTTACATTTGACATTACAGAACTAGAGTTCATTTTAGCTGGAAACTGCAGTGGGTTGTATGTATAAGTTTTGTATGTAGATAGAGGTACATTTTTCCCAATGAGTGTTTGTTTCAGAAGTGCCCAAAACTCACAGGCAAGCACCACTTATATTCCCTTTTAGAAAATCTGAAAAAACTACTTAATTTTATTGTATTATATTTTTGTTTTGAGGAGTTTTAGTTCTTCAAATCCGAAGATTTGTCACTACTAGTACAGTCATGCTAGCCCAAAACAATGTAGTAAGTTTAGAAATACCTTTTTAAACCATGTATAGACCCTACCCACCTATTTGGCATACATATTATGCATTTTGTTGCTTGAAACATGATGCATTTTCTGACTGTTGCGTAGTTGTTGTTGGAGATTGTAAGTTGTTTTTCTTCCAATCTCCTCATACATCTGTTTGTGTTCAGTGCCGTGAGGAGAGTGGGCCAAAGCACATGTTTTGCAGTGTTGTAATGGTATGCGCTCAGCAGTTATCATTTGCATAAGAAAAACATTACTGTCATGATTCATCAACCTGGCCATCTTTTGTGTCTAGAGTCAGGAGACATTGTGAGATTTTATTGATTTCACATTAAACAATTGCTTCTGTCACACAGAAGTGGAGCCGTCATGGTGATATGATAAAATTCTGTCTCGTACTTCATACTTCGAACTTCTTTTGCTCTCTTTGCATTGCTGGTGAAGGAAAGTAACAGAAGGGTATCCTTATGCACTGTTCGGGGTCTTTTTGAGGTTTGCTGACATTTAAAAAAAAAGTATCCCCACCTAAATAGCATGAGACTTGATGTGGTTGATACTTGCTACAAACAAAAAAATGAGTTGTAATGATATCTGGTTGTATGTTAAAAAATGCTAAATGACCCCACATTGAAATGAATGGGGAATACCTTAACACATCCCTGATGGAGTAAAGGCACATAAATATGTATCTTTTTTTAAAGTAAATTATAAAATAAGATCACATTATTATGTTACAAAAGCACATTTTACTCTCTGGGGTCTACGGAGATCTGGAGTGTACATTCAAAACGAATGACGCATAAGGGTTAAACAACTCTGAAACCAAATCTGAATCACCAGAAATATGGGCTTGTTCTTTGAGGTCATTCACCCTATCCAGCCCGATGGAAAAACGTCCTTCCTCACAAGGGAGTGTTTTGTATTTACGGGAAGCTGGCAGGCACAAGGGCGAACGTTGAATAGATAAGTGCTATTGATATTATCAGAAAGGGCCCCATTTTGAAAGGTTCTGCGACCTCTTGGTTTTCTTTAGCAAACTGTGAGGAGTGGGGTCTGTCTGAAAGAACAGTGAAGATTGATAATGCCGTCGCAGTGCCCTCTTCAAGGTTCCCTAACGACATCCATAGTATTTGCTAATGTTGCTACTACAGGAAATCAATCCTCAATAAAACTGTAATATGTTGACCTTTGATGTCTAAGTTCTCTCTTGGTAAAAATATATTCCAGGGCTGTAAATCGTTGCCAGACCTGATGGAAAGATGTTAGTCTTCGCATCAGCCCTCATCTAGTATTGTAGTATGATCTATTTTAGATAAACCCGCTCTTAAATGGCACGTAAAATAGAAACGAGAAATATATATCATATATATGTGATAGCCCCTTTACATGTCAGTCTGACGTTCTTTTCTAAGCCAGAATAATCTCTTTACTTGAGACTAGAAGGATGGAAAAACTGACCTTAAAAGAAAGCGTTTCAGATTATATCCAAAAGATATAGGGTCAAGTTTTTGCACAGAGACAGTGGTCAAGGTTCTCAGATTGAATTAGATTCTCAAGTCCATTTGCTTGAGAAGTTAATACTTAAACTGTGACACATTGAGGAAGTACATTTTTGGCCAACCAGGGTAGGCTGGCACAGAATCTGTGCCCATTGGCATATTGAGGGAGAAAATCAGTGTAATACAATTGGAATGGATTTAAATTTAGTCAAATCTGTTAAACTGATTTTAAGACAGTAGATAGAGACAATTGTTTTATTTACTCTACAATTGTCACGGATGTGGCGCAGGAAGCAAGGACCCAATCGCAGGTGGAAGGTTACTTTATTGAAAAGAGAAAAACAAGAACAAAAATACAAACAAAACTACCCTGAGGGGGAAAACCGACTTGACTCGACTGGACTGGACTGGACTGAACATGACTTGACTAGACACAACTAACAGGATACACATTACACCTGGACAAAAGACAATGAAGCAGCACAGGACAGCAAACACGAAGGGATTAAATAGACACGGGAGGAAGGGTAAATGAATGGGAAACAGCTGGGACAAATCAAACTAATGACAAGGAAACAAGATGGGCGGGGTAACAGTGACAAGACATGAACACACAGCCAATGCGAACGCACATCCCCGAAACGAACACGTGCTTAGACACAAGAGAACGCGGTTCAAGCAAAGCCCGAAACCATGCCCACTCACATAGACATAGAACGAGCAACCACTCGACTCTTGCGCTCCCGACAAGAACGGACACACGGGTCATGAATGCCCGAACCCCGACACAAAACTGAAACTGAACAAGACCAAAGTATCCGTACCGGACATCATAACCCACACAGAAGACGCTACCCAGACAAAAGAGTGTGCGAGTCGAGACCCTCGAAGTCACGCACACACACAAAACATCAACACACAACACCGAGAAAATGACTAGACAGAATGTGGCAGAACCCTGACAACAATGGCCTAATAATGAAAATGTCATTGAAATTTAATCATGACAAGTAGTGATTTTCCCATTCAACTAGCGTAGATATGAACTTGTATGGGGTTTGTTAAGATGGCCGCAGAGTTAAATGACTTCAAATCCCATACACTTGTGTTTGGAATTTGGAATAATTCAGATTTATTTAAGATCACGGTGTCAAACACTTTGTTTTAATGGTAGAGTGCTATTGAACATGCAGGTTTCTTTGGATCAACTGAGACTAGACTGGGCCTAGGCAATTTTTCCATCAACTTGAAATGACTGTGCTAGGGAATGTGCTAGAGCACTTTTAGAGAGAGCCTGTGTTTGAAATTAACATGGAGGTCAATGATAGTCTTCCACTAATCCAGTTTAGACCCCTGACCTAGAGGTTGCAGTCATTTGGTAAGTGGATGAATGCACTACTTTTAGAAACTGTCGCTTGAAAAGATATAACTTGAAATTTTGCCAGATTTGGAAATAGAAAGCTTATTTTGTATGTGTGTGTGTGTGTGTGTGTGTGTGTGTGGGTAGATTTCAGAAGTGGTGTGTAACCCACTTTGGTGGGTTGAAATTTCTATAATATACATTTTCAACTGCAGTCTTTAATAAACTAAGTGCAATGTAGTGTCGTCAAAAATATGTTTTTCAATACTGAAGTATCTGAAATGCTTCCAATACTCATTTTACGCAGAAAAGATACACGATACCAGCTGTGCCTTCTTGCTCTCTCATCTCTTTGACAGTGAGTTGACGCACAAACCCACCTCCCCTTATACACTCGTTTAATTTGCTCTGGATGAATATTGTTGGTCTTAGTTCTTCTTTGCTGCTTACACATACAAAATAATGCCGAAATAAGGTGTGAATTCACATAAACAGCGAGAAAGGTTGAGAAAGAAAAACGCATTTGTAACAGTATGATGGATCTGTGTGTCAGGTCTGAAAGTGACAGCAGCAGCCAAATTATGAGGTACTATTAAAAAGGTCTGTATGTTATTTGATGGGAAAAGCGTGCATGTTTGAAAGAGAAAGTGAGTGTGAACAGGAAGTTTTGTTTTGTGGGACTCTGTTCTGTTTTCACTGTTGGTTTTCTCTAACTCAGCTCAGCCAAAGCACATTAAAGGAAATGCCAAGCATTCTTCCAGTCGAGCTCTGTCTCTGCTGCCCTGGCAGGATTACAGTGGAGAATATTTGTTCTGGGGAGCCGGCCATGCTAATTGCAGGCCCCGTTGTATGCAGGGAGAGAGCAGCCTCTCATGCCAAAAGCAACATGTTTCTGTTTTAACAATGTCCTGTTTTCAAAGAGAGCGTGGGGGGTCGGCCAAACCCAAGAACGGAATGCCTGAAAATACTGTACTTTGACTTTCCCTGTTGTCCCGTAGAGGTAAACGCAAACGCATTCAACGGCTTGATGTGGAACATGGGCAGAACTCCATGTGTGAGGGTGTGTGCACCATGAAGAAAGTGCTACTAGTTGAAAAAACTAGTAATATGTAAAAATTAAGTAATATGTAAGTACAGTAATACTTAATTTATTAAAAAGTAATATGGCTAAAAATTATGAAAATATTTTTCTGCCTTTGGACCATTTATATTTATATCAATATAAACAAAAAATCAAATTAAAGACATAATCAAAGGATTTTCATCTCTATGCAACAATATAACAATACATCAAAACAACATTTACTTATTTTTTATAAAAATGAAATGCAAGTGAATTTTTAGTGATGTAAATACAGTTTTGAATCAATCAAAGTTTCAAGGAGAGAAATCAAACCTACTGAATATATGCTATTTTTATCCATCTTATGCTCCCAAACCTAATGGCCAAATAAAGTGCATTAAAATTATTTTTTCTAAACCTTATATTAAACCCTGTATAATTTGGCTGATTTCAGGTTCACATGGGTTTCTCCTGCTTATTTCTAGATTGAAAAACACTGTTTTAATCTTGGCACAACACTTTAAAAGTGCAGCTTGTGGCGAAATATGTCTATCTAAACGTGCATGTCTGTGGTGTTATTTATTTATTTATTTATTTTTAATGAGGGCTGAATTTAATTTTTAATTGAAATAAACTTTTCTAGGAGGGGTTTTCTCATGCCAGCTGTCTAAAAGCACAGCAAGCTGTCCAAGCTGCTAATTAATGCATAGCTTAATCTCTTACATTTCATTTTGTATATATACACACACACACACACACACACACACACATATATATATTATATATATATATATTTTTTTTGTTGGTTTTAATTATTTTTTGAGTGTAATTAATCTCTGTGGTTATTCAAAGGTCTACAAAAATATCCACCACATTCTTGCTACATGTTTTTTTTATCCTCCCCTGACTTTGGCAGTGGTAAATGTTTGAGGACAACTGTCTGTTCAGCGAATGTGTTCTTCCTCTTCACAGCAGCCACGATTTAGAGCCAATGCGGCTTTGGAAACTCGCTCACATCAATCTGTCCAGGCATCTGGACACGCTAGACGTTGTGAGAACCAAAGCGCCACCACATCGCAAACAGGTGTTAATTGGATGCGGCCCTGTCACATCTACAGGGTCAGCTCTTCTACACGACATGAGTAGTTTCCCTTCCTTCTCCTGAGGCAGAAAATTAGCGGTGTTAATACCATTGATTCCATCACCTTTGCCTTGTGCAGTTTTCTGGCAGAGACCTGTCAGTAGAACGTCCTTTAGAGTTTAGTGGCACGTTAGCTGGCTTCGCTGCTGACCGTAGTCTCAGCTTTAGACGTTACGCTCACAAACCGCTGGCTGAATGTCTGATGAGTCTGACACACTTAACTGGAAACAATTCAAAATTTTCAGTTGTCATTTGATTAAAAGTTTTGATCTGGTTGAATTCTTCAGGATGTCCAGCAGACCTGTGTTGTGTTTAACCATCCACCTGAAAACTAAGATGCTGTGATGACAAACCCTCTCATGGAAGAAGAAAGCTGTTGTGTTTACAACCATGACAATGAGGGTTTACCCTTATAATGTGATGATAATAATGGGATTTTAGCAATTTTGCGATTAAACTTTACCTCTTGTTAATGCAATACTTTGATCAATCTAATGCGATTAAGGTCATAATCGTAATAACCATATTCTTATTAAAGAATGTGCGATATGTTGATTTTAATCACATTGAACAGGCATGTAAACACATGAATGAATGAATGAATGAATGAATGAATGAATGAATGAATGAATGAATGAACTCCTTTATTCTGAAGTTTTCTTCTTCAACTTCATTGCGAAGATCCTGACGGCAGAGTAGGCAGTCTTGCAATTTCATGTAAACTGAAGTGAAGAGTTCTGCTTGTGTCATGTAAACATCTTATTGCGTTTAAGATCTTACTTGCATTATTGATGCACATCTAAACCTAGTCATTGACTGCTTATCAGGATTAACTAGATGGTGGATTTTCAAAAGTATGCGAAGCATGTAATGTTTGCGGCATAGACTAGTAGGGACATCGGCAATACATTTTCACACTCCTACACGTGACACGGAACAAATTAAACTGTAATACATTTTATTTGTAGTGTTAAAAGCGCAAATTACAAGTAAAGAACAAAATGCCAATGCAAAAAAAAACATATAAGACAAATACACAATAATAAATTAGCTGTCATTCGGGACATGTGGAGTCCAGACCTTCTGCCGTCAGTCTGGCTACATGAGACAATGGTGACCGTGACATCTTACCCCTCCGGGCACAGTTTAAGGAGCTTTGAAGGACGTACACCTCGAATTACAATTGATTAATTGATTGCAACTGCAAGGTATTTTCCAGCACTTTCACCATTTACTGACTAGTCATGGTGAATTTTGCTAAATTGCTTACATTTCTCTTTTTATTTAGATTTTTTGTCACCCAAGAAAACTAATTGTAAGTCGCCAGTGTCTTAAAGTATTCAAGAAAATATTGAATACCTTTTAAAGAAAGCTTGTAAAATGCGGTCCCCACAAATTTAATATTTATTAATTAATAACTGAATTAATAATAATAATAAAACAATATATAATAATATATGGCCCCCCAGCAGTGTTGTGAGCTTTGGTGAAACCCACTGAACTACATACCTTTATCATCCAACAGAGAAAAAAAATAAAAATTGGGCCAGTGTGCCCTTTGTGGTTGGAACAATGACAATCGAATTACATTTGAAATGACCATTAGCACAGTGGCCTTATTTCAATAATTAATCTATTACCATCTACACAGTCAGTCCCCAGCGGTTATTACTCTGCTCTCTACATTCATTGTATTGACAGCTCTGTTGGTGTGGAAGATTTCAAGCTTCTGACACATGTAGGATGGGTCGGATGTTGACACGGGTCCAACAGCCTGGTTCATCTCAGCTGATTGAGAGTGCTGCTACTTCCCAATGATGGATTTCACGGGGCAGCGTGCACAGCGAGAGCTTAACAAAAGTGGCACTTGTTAGTGTAACCCGTTCGGTATGAAAGCCTATCAAATTAATTTCAAATTTCATTACTTAATGTGTTGGGAACACAGGGAGTTAAGGCTTTAACCGTAAAAAACAGTTAAAGAGATTATTAACACTCAACAATGCAAACCTCTGTCTGCGCATTCTATTAGTGTACCAATTTCGACATTGCTTGGTAACTAAAGGTGTGGTCACATTTAATGTTGTTCTACAATGTATTTTGCGCACAAAATCAAGTCAATTCCATAGAAAACTAAGTGATCAAAAATTTCTTGTAACAGATATGAATCCAGATTTCGCATTGGATTCTTAAATGGTTTACTGTTAGGCCAACAGACTAATTATTTTAATCATTATTACAATAAACATTTTACTATGTACCTTTTTATGAAGGTTTCTAGATCCATTTTCTGAAGAAAGTTTACTACTGAAGCGACATGCATTGCCACAAGTAAACAAAACAAACGAAAAAAGTTTATCCTCATGTCTCTACGAAATCCCACATGGTTTTCATGGGCTCCACTGAGGCCCCCAAGGCAGTGCTTCAAGTAGCCCACTCCCGTATCATATTCTATTGATATTCTATTGTGGACATATGAACCCAGGGGCCATAGGGACCTTCATTGTATTCAAGGAGTCCCGCAAGAAACCTAAGTAGAATCAAAATTTGAGAATTCTTCAAGAAATAAAGTTGAAATTACCTTTTTTTTTTAAATGAAGCTCATCTACAGTCATAGATCAGACTTACAGGCCCTGTTTACACTTGGTATTAAGATACGTTTTGATCGATTGGATCACATTCCACTGTTTTAAGCCATTTCTTTCACTTTTAATCACTTCTGTCCTGATTTCTTCAATGGGAGGGTGGGTAAATAAATGCTTTTTCATGTTGTTCGATCTAATGGACGAAATAAGCTCACGCAATTTACATAAACACTACCGGAGAAAACAGAAAAACATACGGAGAGCAGCATCGTTTTTTCTGCACTGACAGTTACAGGACCACACCAAGTGCGATGAGTGAGTGATATAAATCAGGAATGGTGAGAGAACATTGTGCTTGCTGCTTCAAACCAAACTTGGGTCTTCAGCCAAAGTTTAAATACCGTCTGGCTAGCGCGCTTCCCATAATGTTTACTCATTAGGTTAGTAGGCGGAGAGGAGGTGGTCTTTTGTGGCTGTTCGAATGTATTAGACACATGAGCATGGTTACCTACACTACAAAAGCAATCCGGTCCAATACGTTCCTACTACCTCTGGAAGTGGTCAAAAGTGGGCAAGCTCAAAACGTTTTAGACCCCAGTTACACCTGTACTTAGATTTGTCCACTTGTGATCTGATCAACCAAAATGCCTCTTTCTATCAGGTATAAACAAGGCCACAAATATTTACCAACTTATGCAGAAATCCAGGTAAATCACATACTTTTTCCTGTAAAGTAACTGTATTGAACATTGTTGTCTTTTATCGTACATTGCTGATAATGTGAAAGGTAATTTTAAGTATAGGAGGAGCAAGAACTCACGGCCTCTCGTATCTCATCGCTTTAATGCCACACAGCGTCGAGGGTGAACATTTTTAAACTTTCCTTGAAGGATCAATCATGCACCTTGAACTGCACTTTTAAAAGTCTGACATTTAGACTGACACTTGCCTAAAATCATTGCCTCCTTTACAGATAATATATTTACTTTTGTCAGTTTCTTTCATTTCCTGTAAGAGCTTTAAAACTGCTGTGTTTGTGATAAGCTTATTTCCTCGTGATTTCAGCCTTAGGCCAACAATTACTCAGTGCTGAGGTGGGATGCAATGGCTATGGACTTGAAATGGCAGATGTGATGATATTTTAAAGGGAAGTGAGGCGTTTTGTTTGTAAGTCAATTGTTGACATTCTGGTGTCCCTGTGGTGTCTGGCAGTGGATGCTTGGTCTGAGGGTTTGGTGTGGTTCGCTGATAAAGATGAATCACACTGCGGCCTGTCGAAGCGTGCCACTCGTTTGTCCTTTAAATTGGTAAAGATAACACAGAACCTTTAAGGAACTTCTCTCTCTCTCTCTCTCTCTCTCTCTCTCTCTATCTCTCTCTCAGTAGCTCACAGCATGGTCCTTGAGTGCTTTTTGCTCGCAATGTGTGTTTTGAGCATTTTATCAGATGATGTAAGGAAAATGTATATGTGGGACAGAGCAACCATGTCAGTATGACAGAAAGATTTCCTTATCTGACATTTTTACAAAGACACTCTTGATTGTTGCTTTAGGGATGAGGTCGCATTGTCAAATTGGCAGGAAAAGGGAATCATACACGTTCTGATGTCTTGAATCTGAATGGATATAACAGATGTGACACTCAAGGCTTCAGCTAACAATTAATTTTGAGTGCTTTATCAATTATTCTGACAGTTCGTCAAATGATCATTTGGGGGAAAATACAGAAGCTGTACTTTTTCCAATTGTCAAAGTACTGAAAAATGTTCTACATTAGTTATCGTCTTTTCTCGGCTTCTGTTATATTTATAAGGATTACTAGAATATAGTAAATAATTAATCATTGCTGCCAACTTTTGATGGCTTTGAATATTTAGCTTCCTGGTCATTATGAGCAGTGCTGAATCCTGGCATAAGTACTATTCCAACAGGAATCGTTTTCTAAATGTAGTTTGAATTACAATTTTTTGCCTACCATTTCATGCTCTAATACAGGCGAGTTTGAGTGTCCATTTTGCTAAAAAGTCGGAAGTTACAACGATCCTATCTAAGTCATGTGCTCTGGATGTCCTGATCATGAAATCCATTGAAATAAACAAGACTTGTTTTATTTCCCAAAGGGTTATAATTGAACATTTTTGATGTTAAAGAATGAAAATTGTGCTATTGTAATTGTCACAGTCTTGTCGCGTCTGTCACATCCTTGTGTATCTTCCCAGTCCTGCACGCTCCCGTCTGCATCTAATCACTTCCCAAGTTGCGTCAGCTGGTCCTAATCCTGTGTTTGTCCTTAAATACCCTCCTGTGTTCCTGTGTTCCTTTGTCTTTGTCGGTTATTGTCAGTGTTACTCGGACGGTCTGTGTGTGTGGATGGTTCTCCGTGGTTTCCTTGAGTTTGAGTTTTTGCACCATCGAGTTCCGCTTATGTTTCTATTTAAAGTGTTTTGTTTTCGTTTATGAATAAACCTGAGTTTGCTGCAGTCGTTTGTCTCCGTGTCTCCTCGTCTCTCCCCGCATTGCACGCCAACACCCCCGTTGTATGACAGTAATATGCTAATTTTCTATAGTTATGCTTGAACATTTACATTTTAAACTCTCAGAGTTAACCTCTTAAACCTTTGCCGCATAATTTTCTTCTTGCCCATCTGAATTTAGCACACCTGAATTTAAAGGAGCCCCTTACCAACATACACATATGGAAAAAATCTCCTTGTTTTACAGACATCAACTCTATTCACAATTATGTATTTGTTTGCCAATGGGTTATAATTGAACACTTGGATGCTGTCTTGATGTTTGATATTTTTTCATTGAAATTGTGGTTAATATGTTAGTTTCTCATAGTTTTGAAGCTTTGTATTTTAACAACTGTCAGAAATAACAAGAAATGTGTTAAAGCTGTTGGATCTTTGGCAATTATTATTAGCTAATGGGGCTTAAATCTGTCTTTACTACGTTATCCACCCTTGCTATGAAGTAATTGAGGATGAAAAATACAAATAAACGATATTGTATAATCAAGTTACTAAACAGGCCTACGGGACTCAAAGTATCATTTCAGTTCTTACTCTCTCGGAATCAATATGCTGATCTCATTTGTTCAGGATATTTGTTTAATGTGCTCTTTTTGCATTTTATACAGTTATTGCTCACCTCCACTTGCTATTCAAAAACTGATGCTTTTTTGTGGTCTTCAGCAAAGGTAACTGGTAGATTGGAAAAGAGCTTTGTTGTTAGAAGAGTGACCTCCGCCAACCCGTTTCAGCTCTGGAGAGGTCAGTGCTGCCTGTTTACAGCGTACACAGAAAACTGAGCCTGTGTGTGAGTGTGTACATGTCTTGACAAAAGTGTATGTGGGTTAGAAAGAGAAAATTAACCTTTTTTTCCTCTCAGTGCACTTAATTCAGAACCAAAGTAACTGCGAAGGGGGGGAAACATGAAATGTGCAAAAACAAGGGCTTATTGTTTGCCGATTGCAGAAAGGCTCAGTGGGTCATGTGCCGTTTTGACTGGCAGTCTGGCTGAGAAAGAGAGTTTGTTGTGTCATTGTGACAAAATTTAATTGCAAAGAAGAAAAAAAGAGGAAGCGTTATGTATATATTCATCTCAGTCAGCTCATTCTGGAAGAAGGAAGGAACCAAGAGGTTGGTAAGGAAAATTGGGCCCCTGATTCAGACACAGAGAGGAACTTGACATGGTTCACTTCAGGCTACATTTGATTTAAACATGGCAAGACACAGGAATTCAGCAGAAAAACAAGAAAATACCTATGAGGTTCTTCTGAAACAACATTTCAAGCACAAATCAGGTTATTTTATAGCCTTTCTTTACATAGTAAAGAGCAGTACGTATATGCTTTTAAATTTCTCCTTTTGTGTTCCACAGAATAAAGAAAGTCATACATGTCTGGAACAACATTATGGAGGATAAAATATGACATACATTTAGTTTTTAGGTGAATTCATTCTTAAAAAAATTACTTTTTCTTGAAAAAGTGGTGTTCCTATTTTTTTTTTTTCTAATTTCATGATGTTCCTGTAAGAAGACTGCATTAGCAGTCTAATGGTTATGTTAGTTTTGCAACCGAACATTTGTTGTGGATTTATCCTGGAGAGCATGTTACGACTTATCGTTTGGAATGTGTAACATGCCACAGCTTCTTTAATTGAGCTTCTTTTCATCATCTTCTCTCTCTCAGTGCCTGAATTCATCTCTCACTCCCTGTCCTCTCTTGCCTCATTGCCTCTACACACAGACATACACCCTTGCAGTATATTGGACTTGAGGCTACTCTTGAGTCTGGAAAGCCTGAACAGTCTGATGAAGGAATGTTACTGTAGGCGCATGAGAGAATGCCCTGCTGTTGGGAGAATTGGTGACGGTATTAGGAGTAGGGAAGTGAGACCTTCACTCCGTAATAAACTCCATCCCATTATCACGCAAGGCTAGTCCCTTAATCAAATCTATTGGCCACAGAAGGGATTGGTGATATAAGCATACATTTATGCCAGAAAATTGTAATACATAGTGATATATATATATATATATATATATATATATATATATATATATATATATATATATATATATATATATATATATATATATGTGTGTGTGTGTGTGTGTAATAATAATATATTCAGCATTGCTTGACATTTTTAGTAAAAACAAGTAAAAATGGGCATCTTCGGATCCATTTTTTAATTGGTCCCAGCAAATCAGGTTTTCAGCAGGATTTTGCATAAACACGATCATACTTAAAAATGTTGAACACTTAACAATTGTCTGCTGGTTTATCATGTCATACAATTGAAGCAGCCAGTAATTGACAACTGCACTGAATTTCAGACCCTTCTAGAATTTGGAAAGGAGCCAAAAGCCCTAGTAATGCTCCAAACTACTGTACATAAACCCTAAGGGAAAAAAGTCTTCTTGTCTCTTTCAATATTTCAATACTTCTGTCTGTGTGTTTTCAGGCAAATGATGGCTCGGCTTTCAATATGACTGCCATCAGTAAAGGTCAACAGTATTGATTCACCACAAGACAGGCACGAATGCTAGAAATGCCACATAGCTAACTGCAGATTTATCTGTCTGTGCAAAGCTTGTACATTAATGAGATCGACTGCTGAGAGACTTTTTTTTCCAACTGGCATAGTATCCATCTCAAACACTCCTTGTAACAGGTGAAATACGAGCGCTCGAAGAGTCTCATTTATCCTAGAGATGTTATTTTAAATTGTAAGGGGCCTTTTTTGTGATCCTTATCCTTCCACTTAACCACTGGTCTCCAAGGGAAATGCAAAATGGCTACCATTCCTTTGCACCAGATCAAGGCACAAAAGAAGCACATCTGCTACTTTGAATTGAAATGTCAAATGTACTTCATTTTGTCACTTTTGTCACAAAGAGAAAATGTCAGAAGGTTTTGTGTTTAACAGCTGGATGTTGTTTCTTTGAATTTAATCACCGATATGACAGTTGAGGTGTCTGCTTATTGACTTATCTACTCAGAATTTAGATTTTTTTTTTATTTTAAGAAATAAAAATGTGGCAATTATACACTTAATTTCATTACAAACCACATGACTTTCTTGAAAAAATTTTGATTATAATTTAAAAAGTTTAATATGTTATCCATCCATACATCCTTATTCACCGTATCATTGCATTAAAGACATATTACTACTGCTGCTGTCCATGTTCAGAAATATATACAAAAAGAGCTTCCTTTAAGCATAACTCACAGTGTGTGTTCGAGCTGATTTACTTACGATGTTTGTGAAATTGCAGTTTGAAAAAAAGATTTCAAATTAATTTTATAATCACAGAGCTTACTGAAATGCATGCCCTGAAAATATCGATACTTGACATTTGTGTATTTATACAATATCCCCACTAATAACGCAATACAATGCTGTATCAATATTTTCCTTCCAATTCAATTTTGATTTAATCGTGCTGCCCTACAAACAATAAAATAAAAAACTAAACACAATAAAAGTCTCAATATGACTTGTCCACTATATTCCAAGTTCTCTGAAATTGTACAATAACTTTGTGTGCAGAACCAACTAAATAAAGTCATTTATTACTGAACATCTTGTCCTTTCACATCTCATTAGCATATGCATATATTTAAATTTGTCATGGTGCATTAGATTTTGAGACACGTGAGAACCAGTGATGTTTGGCATGACTACAAACCTGCCAGGCTGCATTTTTATACATTCTTTTTTTTCTTTTTCTTTTTTGTGGTTGAATTTGTTGAACTGTTTCTGTAATATTTACTTCTCAAATGAAGAGAAAAGCCTCAGGGGAAAAAATATGAATGTACAGATGTCCAGTTATTTTAAAAAACAAACCTTAACATGAAGAATAAAGACATGTGATTGATAGACCTGTCAGTGCCACGCTTATCTGCTTGTCAGCTCTCTCCTCCTTTCCGCCATGTCGGTTCCCGTTGATGTATGCATGCTGTGCGGCTGGCGTTTTTTTTTTTTTTGACGAAACGGGGCTGTACACACTGACTCGGCATGCTATTACATTCGCTCCGTACCATCTCAGACCTCACATGGACACATCCATCACCCTTCCATCTGCCCTGCCAGCAGAAAGAACACAAATGGAAAAATGAATTCTTCGTTCTGCCACCAGTGTCCTTCATTTATAACACATATGCGACAGGAAGTGGGTGGATTAATGCGGGACGTCAAGGTCCGTCAAGGCTACCGGCTGAAGCTGTAATGCACAGATGTACAGGTTGAAAGGGCATGTAGCCAATCGCACCCTGTTCCTCCAGATCAGAACTCCACAGGCACCGTCACAAGAAGGGGTAAGCTTCAAATGAGACAATGGATGAAAGCCCAGTCCAAAAATTTGGAAGGGTCTAATCTGACAGAGATCCAGTGAAATCTGGTCCACTCAATGGCCTATTCTGGCCAAGATCTGCCCACTTGGCCATCTGACCAACCATCTGTAAATCAAACAATCAGTTTGTTTGGTTCTTTGTTTCTTTTTGAGATTGTTTCTGACATATCTGCAATCAGTGTTACCAAAATACTAGCCAGCAACAAAGTATGAGTTCAAGGTGATGAGCAACAAAGTGTGAGTTCGTTCACAATAACGGCAATTAATCTTAGTGTGAAGTTTTACAGGTTAAAACTTGGAGCAAGGTTTAATTTGTTACTGTGACTTAATGTATTGCGATGGCTTTCGTGAACGGACATTGAACAGCAGTGTTAAAGTACATTTTTAACATTCCAAGTTATCTAAATTAACAATTTCGACGACAGTTTTTAAAAAGAAAGTGTCCAGTTAGCGCTAGCATGTTTGACCATTTTCACAAAATGCATTCTTTTTTATCAACACTCGATAACGTTTTAATAGAAACGTCAAAGACTACTTTTGTCAAAGACTACTTCCAGATCGTATTCAGAACGAAAATAAAATCATGGAGTAGTTCGCATCCATCAACATCCCCAAAGCTTGCGCAGTTCTATACCTTGTCCTTTAGCTTCTTGTTAGCTTGTTTTTTCTACTCTTTCAGAAGATTTGTTATAGCGCCCCCTACCATTTAACAGTGAAAACATGGATTGCGTTAGCCTTTTCTGGACTTCATCAGCCGCTACCCAACATCATGAAACATCATCAGCCGCTACCCAAGTACTGTTCCAATTCCCAGATGTGTTCTCGATAAAGATTAAGTTTGATAACTTAATATAGTGATCCCTCGTATATCGCGGTTAATGTGAACCGGAAAGAAGGATTAGCCAATCAGCTCACAGGATACATGCACTCGTGCTTTCATTCGTTGATCTCGCGCCGGGAACCAATCACGTGTCTTGTCTGAGTGCCCGTGGGTGTGTACAAAGCCTCTGAGAGAGTTTCTCTCTTTGTCTGGCATCCTGGGAAACCGTTTCTTTCGCGCATCACAATGAAGCAACACTGCTTTTTGCAAAACGGCTGCCGATATGGCGGTATTTTTTTATAAAAAAAAATTCCGATAAATATTTTGCGATGCACTGAGGCCGCAAAACTTGAACCGTGAAGTGGCGAGGGATTGGTGTATATTTATATATAACGACCTCAGGAGTTCGTACTCCTGAGTCAAACTTGCCAAGTCAAAACTACCCCCTACATCTGATTTTTGCCAGCTATTGCCTTTATGCTCAGTCCACCAAAGTTGAGACTAAATGAGTAGACTGTAAAACTTTTCTGTTCTGCTCTATCTACTAGTTGGAAAGATGTGCCTCTCCTCTGACATGATTAGGATTTTACAGCTGAGCTTCCAGCTGGTTTAAGTGGACAATCACATTCTGAACCATCAACTCGAGCGCCATGAGAAACATATCAGCACAGTTTCTTCAGGCAGAGCGACGTCTCTCCTGAGAGCCTGATAATGACTGTTAATAATTGTTAATTCAACATGATCATTATGACGTTCCACCTGCCCTCTCTGTAATTAGCCTTTCAGCACAGCACATACATACTGGTAATTTCATGTTTGCAGGACAGAATTTTCATTCTTGGGTAAGCGGTTTCTTTAAACCTTTAAACCTTTCCTTTAAATATTACATCAGCGTTACCTTCAATTTGCAGAATTTGAGTTAAAGGTGGTTTAAATCAAAGCTTGAAACTGCTCCTCCTCGAATCCTCCTCATGAAGGACCTTTTTTTATTATTATGTCTTTATTTGAGGTAGTGTTCATTTTGGGAATGGATTTCATTGAACAAGCAGAGCATTGAAGAAATATAGGACATTAAAGCAGAGAGTAGCCCCAGCCAGAAGCACAATGAATTCCCATAGTGCTGCGTTGTCGTCACGTGTGACCGGTTTGCTCTTGACAGGAAGGTTTGTGACAACTGAGAGTCGCAGCATATTGTAACGGTAAATTCAATAGGCGAATTCACAGAAGAAATTCTGCTCCACAATATAATTCTCCTAGGCTCTTCTCTGTGCATTTTGTGTGTTTGTGTGACAGATAAACAAGAATTTGATCACCGCATTTACATGATAATTAAACTGCTTCCATGAGGTCCCATTGGAAACAGTGACTGAAGCCTACTCAACGGACAATAGAGTTTATCTCAGCAGATGATTTGCCTAATATTCAAACATCTTCCATTGGTGATCCAATTTATTTTCATTACCACACAATCAATAGCCTGATATTGCATCATTTTCTCATTGCCCAGGTGTGGAAGCCGGTTGAGGAGCAGCTTCAATCTTCTCCATAATTATTGAGAGAGCCTGTCAAGAATAGAATGTAGTATGTAGCAATTCGGTCAGATGCAATGCTATCTTTCATGGAGGGTCGATGCAATTTGCAGTGGTTGCTAAGATGGGCATTATTATCATCATTGCTCATACTTGGAGTTATGCATTTGAATGAATTCTTATCCATAAGTAAGAAACTGCCACCCCCCAAACATCCCTCCCATTCGGGTCACGGCACCAATTTAAGCCTAACGGTCCTACTCACACTGGTCTTACAAGCTGGCATCCACTACACAAGCACCATTCACATTGTGTTCAGAAAATATTAAAATGTAGTTTAATGTTAAGAAATGAGCTGCACGTTGTCCAAAAGGTTTAGTTATTTAGTTATACCAGGGTACAAAGTAAAAAGAATCCATTAATGAAGGAAGAGAGCCCATCAGACTTGTGTATTTCCTGTAGCCAGTCATTTGCAGATTGATATTATTAATAGTGATTGAGTAAAGAGAAGTGAATAACACAAGCTGGTTAGATTAATGGTTTGTCAGAATGTGTTTTCGAAGCCACATATGATTTACAGCATGACGTGAAATGTTTTTAATAAACTGCCTGATTCAGCTAAACAGAGTTCCAAATGAAGATCGAGTTCCTCTAGTCCTGTCAATCACCATTTAAGGACATACATGCGCTTTCCTACCTCTCTTCTAAAACCGTTATCCCAGCCTTCCTCCTCCTCTCTATCGCAAAACTGTTTTGATTTAAAGGTACTAGAAAAACTGACAGATCTCTGTGACCACTAGTGGTGGAAAATCAACACCAAAAAAAATGTATTAGTGATTTATAACAGGCCCGAGTTAGTGGCTTTTTCTCCTACAGCTGAACGCGATACAGCTGTGCATTTACGTGAGATAATCTGATTTTTTTTTTTTAAAGAGAGAGGATGTGTGACTGACACAAGATGAATCTTTTGCAACTCTTTATAATTTGTTTATACATACCAGCTGTGTTATTACGTCAGACTTTGGATTCTGGTTCGGCTTTTACTTTTTACTCTCTCGCTCTCTCTTTTTCATGCTGTTGACGATTTGTTTGTGGCTTCAGGGGTGTAACTTTCACAACTCATTTTCTTTCTACATTTCTCTAATTCATGCTTGAAAATTAAACTGTTTTCAATCCAACCTGTTTCTTGTGACTTTCCCTCCTTAAAACTGTTCAAAAACATGTTTGAAAGGTCTCTTGTGGACTTTATGTCAGTGGTTTTTAAGAGAATAAAATAAGTTTATTATGTGATACCGACTTCAATCTCAAAGGGATTGTTCACCCCAAATTGATAATCATTTTCTAACCCTCATGTTGTTATAAACCTAGAAGACATGTTCATTTTAAAACACAAATGAAGATGTTTTTAATTAAATGTGAGAGATTTCATTAAAAAATCCTCCTTCAAAAGTCCATTCCACCAAAACCTTCTAGCTTTTAAAAGTTCAAGACATTGTAAAAGTAATATGAATCAAGTGGAATCCAAGTTATCTGATGAAACATGATTTCTTTATATATTGAACACGTTTAATTTAGGTATATTCACATATAAGAATTGATCAATAAACATACATAGAGCACATTAAATCTGGGAAACAGAAGCTTAGTCATACTTATTTGACACTACATACACTAGTTTTCAATCGTCAAGTAAGCATGTTTAAATAGAAGGTTTATCCGGATATTCGTTTAAAGTCATGGTTCACCCAAAAATGATCCTGTCATTTATTCACCCTCATGCCGTTCCAAGTCTGTAGTTTGTTCTTCTATTTTAGACCCCACTTGCTTTCATTGTGTGAACAAAAACAGTCCATCTGAAGATAGGGTATTAAAAAACAGCTATATTTTACTCTGAATCCTATTCTGAACACAGTCAACCTACTCTTCTGTAGCGCATGGGATTGTGTGGGACATTAGTTCGCTTGTATAAACAGCTGTACTCTTTGACAACCCAACAGAATTATCACAACACCCAGAACCGTTTGCTTACTATTTTTAGCGTGCTCTGACTCGGGGCACACTAATCTTAATCTTAATCTTACATTTTAATTAGAATGGATAGCTTGCTAATTGGATGATAGCATCGCGTGTGCGGTTGTCATTGATGGAGAGCCTGTTACCTCTAAACTGTTCAGCCTATCATCCATCTTTCAGTGTTTGAGGACATGCAGCACTGAAAGAGTTACGATCACTGGTTATCTGTGGGCTAAACTGAATCGTGTGAAGCCTTATTGGTTCAAACAGGGTGATTCAGAGCAGGTATCTGTGCTTACGCTTGTGTTGGTCATACAGTGATTTAGATCTGACGTGGCAATTAGAGAAATGTTTTATTAAACAGATTCAATTAGAGAGCCACCGAGGGAGAAAGATTATGGAGCGCCTTGCCAAAAAGCAAGAGTAAAGTGGCAAAGAGAATAGAAATTTGCGGTTGTTTCCCTCAGACAGTGACAATCAGCTGATCTTTCTCCGCTGAGCCACTGGCTTCTTATTGAAATGATTAATTCACTCTATGTTGTTTTGTTTTTTCAGTCGCAGCGTTTGTGCAGTAACAGCGTCAGTCTTTGTGTGCGAGGCAGAGCATACTGGGTTTATGAAAAATGATTTGAGAGGGATTTCTTTCCATGCGACTCTGCATGCTGTGTTTCGCTCTCATATGATTCAAGGATAAAAAAAGATTCGATGAATAGACGAACACAGTGGAATTTAAGGCTGCGCTTACTCACCATTTTTTATTAAGTCTAGCTATTTATTTGACAGTTTGGTGGTTTTTATGTTGTTTACTCTGAAGGCAGTCTTTTTGTCTGCTCTTGGTATGTCCCTAAAATGAACAATTTGTTGGATTTTTAGCCATTACGTTCACTGTTAATTTTTGTCGTTAAGGTCAAGCCCAGATTGAATCTGCAAAATGGTTTTGCATTTCTGCACTAGTCGTTTAGGGAAATGTGCATATATTTGTGGAGTTTGTTTAAATTAACATCAAATTAACTATTATATAAAATTTAAAAGCTGTTCTATAAAAAATAAACTATAAATCAAATAAGTTATAATAAACTATTTAATAAAGAAACATGGAAATATTGGTTTGATTTGAACGTGACTTATGAATTAGATATATCCAATATGTTTTCCTACATGTATTCAAAAAAGAAAGAAAAAATTGTCATGGCATAGCATAAATGCATACTTCAAGTAAAGTATGTTTCTGTAACTGGTAGACCATGATGCTTGCTACTCAATTGTATGGTATGCATGTAGTAATTACTAAATATTTTGGGCATCACAACTTTAAAATTCACAGAATTTTTTTTGTAGTATTGCTGATCATTTAAAAATCCTAATATAGTAATACCTCGGTTTACGAGTGACTTTGTATACGAGCAAATTGGTGTACGAGCATGGCAAGTCAAATCAGTGTACTAGCATTGTATCGGAGTGCGAGAAAAATATTCCCTCACCCACACTTATTTTTTTGTGGTAAAGTCCTAATGCTCAGCATCTTCGCGCACATTTTTACTGGAAATATCCTAACGACACTCTCTCACAAAACCTATCACCCCTTCACTCGTTCATTCTCAGCGTCGCTCGGTTTGGTTGCATCATTCACCACTGATACTTTTATAAGTGATTTACGGCGGTTTTACCTCGTGTTGTTAACATTAATTGTGATCGCTATTGTTCACGTAGTGAAATATATACATACAGTACAGCATATAAACAATGACCTCAAGATGAGTAAGAAAGAAGGGATGAAATTCTCCCTGTAAGCAGTAAAACCCTCCTCTCGTCTCCTTCACGCCAGCAGCGACGCTACTCAAAGGTGAAGTGCGCGTCACAGTAAATTGTCATGTATTTTTAGAGTTTAATTGTCAATTATTAATTAGTATTTATATGAGATGTTAATGGTTACATTTTTAACTGTAATTAATATGGTAAAACCAAAAAAATTAAAATTTACGATGTGTTGTACGAATTTACACATAGCCACAGCTAGCTGTGACACCAGAGTTTTGTTTCACAGACTAGAATGGCAAGTAGATCCATGTTGTTGTTGTTGTTGTTGTTGATGATGTGTAATAGCAAAGCACTACACCATATGGTGTGATATTCTTCCAGGGGCATGTCCCCTAATAAGCAGTAACCCCATTTCCTGCTCATTTCCCAAACCGCTCATAGGGGTCAAAAAGATCACCTTCTGCAATGGGTTGTGCAGTCCAATCTCGCACAATACACATACACAGATGCTCTTCTGTTTGGGGCCTGTTGATTTCCAGTCCGTGTGAGCCCTTTTAGTGCCATTCCTTGCTCTGTGCCACCGAGTTTATTAATAACCCAGCAGAACACATGTTGGGAAATCATTGGTGACTTTGAGTCCTAGTGGCGCTGCGTTCTGCATGACTGCCCATGTGCTGGAATGCAGGAAGTGTGGCGCTGCAGCAGGTAGCGGGATGACGCGCATCAAGGACAATTTGAAAAGCGCAGAGAATGAGGGGGCCAACGAGTGTCAGGATAGAGCAAAAGAGAAAAAAAGTGAAGGACAGAGTAGATGTCAGAGTCAACTTTCTGTGCTGACGTGTAGTGACAAAGCTGTGTGTTTTTTATCATCATAACTTTTGAGGTTATTGTGGAGGGGGAAGAAAAGATTGTGCTGGCATTACGAATATGTTTGATTCGTCATGTAATACCACTGTCGGAGTGTTGGATGTTTGAGCAGATGGCTTATCAGACCGAGTCGCTCCTCATAATTGGTTCCTGCATTAAAAACGCCTCTTATCAGCCTATAATAATGTGGAGATTAGATGTCTACAGCTTGCAGTGTTTCTTTTGTCACTTTGGTAATGAATCATACTTCGCATCACATATTTTTCTGTCAGCTCACAGAATTGTTTTGTTTCCTTCCTTTCATCAACCGCTTTATATCGTGGATTAGTTTTCGAAGCGTAGACAGGCTGTCGAGATCTGCAGGGTGTGAGAAGGATGATAAAAAAGTTGGCTAACGACTGATTCGTTTGATAATCAAATACTCTGTCAATTTAACAGTTAGTTAGGCATGTGTGCTTAAAACAAAGGAAAGATTCCCTTTAAAATTTTAAAGTAGAATAATTAAGGGTCTTTTAAGGGTGGCATTTGTCCAGATTTAATATATACAATTTTTTTGTTATGAGCAGTTTTATTTTCTGAATTCAAATTTATTTCAAATGGGATTGATTGATTGATTGATGACATCTATAATTACACTGTTGAGCCTTCCCTTACATCTTAAACCTCCCCATACCACCAAACCTGTCCCTAACCATACTCGTATCTCACCTCAATAGCAGCAAAAGTGTTTTGCAATGCATTATGAACACAAAAAGTACACTGTACTTATTTTCTGATGTAAGTATATAGTAGTCAAAGACAGCTAGAGTAAAGTGTGACTCAAAACGCTGTCGTCGTGTAAATGAAGGACCAAAACGCATAAAGTTTTCAGTTTTTATATGAACATGGTGTCATGTAAACAGCCCCTAAGAGAAAACAGGAATATTATATCATAGTTAGGATTCCTACAGACCCTCATGACTTCTTTATGACAAGCTAAGGTTAGTTCAGTTTGTAAAATAGTGTCTCCAAAAATGCAGTGATACCACTAGATGTGGCTTCCCACCTTCATTATAAATATATGAGATTTTTTTCAACATTTTATTCATCGAGTTCTAGTCTGCACACCTCTTCTCAATAATCCACTTGATCTGAGAGATTCATGGCTGGACGTTACTCACCAAAATTGAATACTTAATTTCCTGGGTTTGTTCAAATCTTTAACTTTGAGTATGAGCCGTTGTAATAGTGATGCTTGTGTTACATAAAAAGTAGTTATTCATAATCAATTTGAATGATTTGGGACATCTGTGACTCGAGTGACCCGGTCGTAGAAATGAGGCCATTGCCACCAAGAAGCTTAAACTTCTCTTTTCATTTTTAACGCAACGCTGTGCAATCTCTCAAGTCATTTCCTCACACTGGGTGCCGATTTCATCCTGAACAGGACCTTTTCAAATCACACTCTCGACTGAGCTATTTCATCTGCTTTTCCATCTGAAGCGCTCATATCGCACTCCAGCACTCCTTTCAACCCAAGACGACTCATTCACTGTCTTACTTTTGATGATGGCTGATTCATCAGGGCCAGGGACTAGAGCAGGACAGTCTGTTGAGAGAGCTTATGGGTGTTAGGATGACCTAAATGGTCAAAATGCTTTCCCACCATGTATAGGTAGTACTGAAGGACAGAGTAATTCCGAAAGCATTCCTCAGTTCCTCCCCTCTCCTGTTATGGCCTCCACTTTGCATATGGTTTGTAATGGACCAATGTCATAATTCTAATGGTAAGATTTCAGAGTGAGATCGTCTGTCCCAGAATTTTTTTTAAAATATCACCCAACCCTGCTGAAAAATCCAAGTTGCAACCAGTTTAAGGTGATTAATCTTGTTTTGGAACAGTTCACTAGTTTTCTGTGGTCAGCTTGACCAAAATGGTCTATTAGGTCGATTTTAGTCCAGGTGATCGACCAAGCAGATTTCCATTGGTTTGCCAAATGGGAACCCTGTCAACCATTTATGACGTGATGCACATTTTGTGTTCTGCATATTAATTTATTCAGACATAACAAGTACATTTAAAATTCATACTTAAAATCATCATTAAGGTAAACATGTTTTTAATTTCTAACTTAAAACAAATTTTGACAAAGTCAAATGCTGAAACTTGATGATTATGATTTAAAACATATTCATAAAAATATTCACTCATGACATTTTTGAGTCATGAACTTTTCTTAAATAATGTTATAATTATATATTTCATTCATGTGAAACCATCGTGAACCTGCAAGTTGAACCTGCTGCAAGTGATTTAAAGAAATGCTCTGCAGAATATAAACTGCTGTTTTCAGCTTTAAGTTTTGGGTTAATCCATCTCCTGTTTCTATTGTAAGAACTACATCCCATGATTTGTTTCTCAGTGAAGTTCATCAGTAATCAAGAGATTTCTATCAGTGTACAGGTGTTTGCTGTCATGGATAGTTGCCTGCCAAGCTTCTCTAGATCTGGTGCCATGACCCGACTGTTGTGATGGATGCATAGGTAGGCTTTACGGTCCAGAAACCGTAGAAAATCAATGGTGTTTAAGACACTCTGTATGCAGTCAGAACGGACAAAGCAAATGATGTAGTGTGCTGTTTTTTAAAAACAATGACTCACTGCAACTTTTTAAAAGATAATAATCAAGGCTAGTTTCTTCTGGGGTTTTTTGGTGGGGGTTGGGGGTAGTGGACACTTAATCTCTGGAGGAATTCAGTTGGGAAATCTCACTGGGAAGTAATAGTATTAGCCGTGTAGCTCAATGAATGTAGTCTGTTCTTTCCTTTTTATTGAATTTCTGGCATTTTGCTCTTATCTGTTGTCTTAACCTGAAAAACATAACAAAAATGTGCCAAGGGGGAGTTTTTTTTTTTTTTTTTGCTATGAAACAAAGGTTCACTTTTTTTCTGAGGAATGGGATGTTTGAAACAGAGTTCTGGGCGATGATGAAATCACTCGTTTTGCATTTCAGTCCAAATCCAGCGGCTGTGCATTTCAATTTTGAAGGTTTTTTAATAAGATAGAAGCACGCTAATCCGTCTGGCTCCTGCAGATCTCCACCTCTCAAACACAGACAGTCATACTCGTTTACTGACACATAAATTAAGGTCACACAAGCAAACCTGACAGGACGTGATGGAGAAACTTGACACAGGACCCGTGTTTTCCAGGTGCCGTTCTCACTCCTTAGCATGTTTCACAGAGTAGACGACAGATGAGTGGAATATGTGTACTGTTTACTACACCTCAGCTCTCAGGCTTTCAGACTTAATCTTTTAAGAATATTTAAAATATGACAAACTTTCTCCTAAGCCAGCTAAGCTGTTCTATCACTGTAAATAGCTTTGTTTGTATTCTACATGGAAGAATAACTCAAGGACGGCTACTGTACACGAAATATCAGTTTGTTTGGGTGAGGAGTGTGCGTGTGTGTGTGGTGTGTATCCGCTTAAGCATTCTTAGTAGCTTCTTTAATGTGATGTGTATATATTAGCGCTGTCACAATTAACATGCTCATTTTGCAGTTCATATTATTTCCGTTTAACCTCTTAAGCTTTATGAGGACGACGGTGCACTGAAGAATTCTTTGTTTATATTAGTTCAAAGTTTTAATGTAAACGATTGTAATTACCTCGACTAGCTATACATCATTAAAACGATCTAAGCTTTAGCATTTGACCTCTATTTTATTCTGAAAGTCTTTAACACAATTAACGAAGCATACATTTTTTTCGTAGCATCCTACATGATAACAGTATCAAGTGCTTTTCAGACCAATCAAGTGTGATAAGAAGTAAAATCATCTCAGTTGTCCTAAAAATAGGCTTCATTTTTTTTTTACGCTGAATGTAATTTCGTGTGATATTCTTTTGGGCTTGGAGTGAAATCCATGACATTTGTGAAATTAATGCCGATTTATTTTCTTTTTATGCACACACAGTTCAGTGCTCCATGTAATTCATGAGTGTCTCATGTCTGTGTGGCACTGGGAGCTCAGCCGTCAGGAAATGAGTGTGATCTTATGGGGCTGCGAGTCCTGATGAAGTAAAGTAAATAAATAAATAAACAAAGGCCGGTGGTGATTGTGCGGAACAGCAACCTGGGGGTAAAGTCATTCCCGCTATGCAGATTACAGGCAGGACTACGCCTGGGAATGAGGCTGCATTATTCATGGAGACTTCTGCTGTAGTCAGAGACAGATTGATCCTCACCCTGCTTGGCTATGGGCCAGAGAACCGCAGATCTCTTTCTGCCTGTCTGTCTGGTTTCTCTTTCTTTTCTGTCACCTCACCCCATCTGCTTTTCCCCCTCTCTTTCTCTTGCTATCTTTGTGTTACTGTACATCTATCACGCTCTCTCCTCTGTTTTCTTTCGGCTCTCGGATCTCCTGCCTCCCACCGTGTCTGAGTCTTTTCCCTTTTTTTCCGTCCACGTCTTGCTCTCTCTCTTCCTCTTGAACTGCTATGTTGTCAATAAGACGGCGGTATGGCTGTCAGAGAGATGATAGCGTTTGCGGGAGGAGAGTTGCTCAGCATTTACCTGCGATGCAAAGTGCGCCACATCCCCACATGACAAGACCTGCGAGGCACATGCATCTCTAAAGAGGCGCTCAGCTTTGAATTAGTTACAGAGCAGTCAAGTGCATTCAAATCCTGGGGTTGTTCACAGGTGACATTCGATTTTTGTACTTTTAAGCTGAAAGTTGTAATATTTTCCCTTTTTTTGCTGTCGCTTGTTTAGATTGTGCTCCGTTATTCACCAGTTAGCAAATACAGTGAGATTCAAAGGCTTCAGACCTGCTTTTTAACGGATAGCTATATGATTTATTGAAATGGTTTCCTCACACTGGTGTCTCCCCATGACGAATATGAATCCGCTCTTCAGTTAATCTGCAGCGATGTGTGTTACAGTAGCGCTGTCATATCTGGATATATCGTGTCATATACTGTAGCCTAATTACGGTAACATTTTGGGAGGAGTGAAATTTGCATAGGTGATTTAAATAATCAGATGCATTTACACCACCTTGAGTGGTTTGAGTGATGGGATTTAAGGCAGCACCAATCCAACGGTTGGCCATCAGGCAATGTCTGGCCTTTTTTGGGTGTTGTTCAGCTTAGTTTTTTTTTGGTGTGTTCCACACCATTGCTCTAGTCTGATGCCGTCTGGGATTTTTGGACCGAATCAGCGTGTTTAATCAGTATCGGGCAGTCTCGTGAGAGAGAACTCTGATTGGTTGTTCGGCTTAGTGAAGAAAAATAAAAGCGAAATTATGAAAGCAAGCAAATAATTCAAGACTGTACAGACAGAAGGTTGTAATAATTGTGTCATCTTACCCGTGCATTCGAATGCACAAATATTTCCGAAGGAAAGTGATCAGTGTGATTTGGTATTCAAAATGGGAAGCAAGCTTTGCTTTATGGTTTGTATATCTGCAATCCTTGTTTCTTTTTCCTTTTTTGAATGATGAAAATAAGCTATTGATACCTGCTGATTATATAGACAGCCATGATTTTAAAGGAGCGTGACACAATAAAATGAAAAACACATCTACAGACTGGTGTGTACTATTTCATTCCACTGTGCTCTGTCCATCTGTTTTTAAACACAAGAATATGTCTTATGTGAACAGCTCTAATAATCATATCCTCTCAGTCTTCCATTTTCTAGTGATTCCATTAGTCGACTAGTCATTCAGTGTCAACACACTAATACCATATATGTAATATTTCACATTGTAAATCCATTTCATCCTGTATGATGTGAAAAGACTGTTTTGTGTATCAGAAACCCCTTCTTTTTGTCTCTCTTTTTTTTCCTTTTTTTTTTTACAGATTCACACTGATTCAACAGAATCGTGTATATTATTGCTTTTTCAGCATAATATTTCTTTATGTAAAATATTTTTGAAAAAAATCTTTGTTTCAATTTGACATTTTATTTTGGATCCCAGATTTTTGGTGTGGTCTCGAGACATCCGGTGACCACTGTTATAACATTTTTAATCCGCTTTATCGGCTGTAAGTATCTCCTCACAGCAGTGGCTATCAGTCTGTCAGTGAATGAGATTGCCAAATCTCTCTTCGGTCAGCATTTTTTCTCTCTGCAAACTGTGTTGTTGATCTATTTGGTGCTGTAGTGACGAGCTCTCAACCACTGAAGTTAAATGCTTCCAAGCCTCAGCCAACAGATCGCCAACAGTTCACTCAAAAATAGAAGGCACTTCTTCGGTCTGGCAAGCTGTGACACAATTGGCTGCGTTTATGGGATTCCTGGGAGTCAGGGTGCAGGAAGAATTAATCTCCAAATTTTTGCCGGCTTAATTGAATCTTTGAAGAGTTTTCTTTCAGTCAAACATCTAGCATGTAAAGTGACCAAAAAGTTGGCCTTTTGTTGACAAAGTGGAATATAGAACACACAGGTGTTTTTTACTAAAGGCTTCAAACAAAATTCGTTAAAGATTCAATGCTATGAACCTCACAAACTCAAATCTAGTCATCCTTACTTCCTTGAAAGTGCCCATTGTAGCCATCTGGAAACTTGTTAGCACATCCTTTACTTGCACCCTGACTGTCAGGCTTCAGGAAGCGAGGACTCAGTATTGCAGGTTGGAAGAGCTTTTTATTAAACAAAACAAAATGCAATCAAAATTACCCGTGGGGGAAACAAACAAGATTGACTTACTAAACTTAGACTGGACGTAACGGGCAGAACTGGAACAGAAAAGCAGCATAATGACGACAAGACAGACATGTATGACAACGTGACACAGGACAGCAAACATGAAGGGATTAAATAGGGACAGGAGGGAGGATAATTGATCAGGAAACAGCTGGGATAAATAAAACGTCTCCGGTTACTATCGTAACCTCCGTTCCCTGAGAGAGGCGGGAACGAGACGGTGCAGCGAAAAGATGCTCCTGAGGCACCTGTGGCTAACTCTGGCGGACCTGAGGGACTCAGACCAGAAAATGCTCCTCAACGCACCAATTGCAGCCGCCGGCCTTTTTGGTGGCGCGGTCGAGTCTGTTATGGAAAAATTTTCCGAGGCGCAAAAGCGCGCGAAAGCGATGAGCCACGTGATGCCGAGGCGCGCGTACCAGCAGCCCTCAAGGGCGCGGTCGGCGTCGGCGCCGCGCCTCCCCCACAGACCGGTGACACAGCAATCGGCGGCTGCAGTTCCGGCGGCTTCTCGCCCGGAGCCGGATGTCCGACGCAAGCAATGGCCGGGGCCCGGGAAGAGGCGTCACGCGCCCAGGGGGAGCCCCCGTCGTGACGGCGCACAGCCTCCCGCAGGCAAGCCATCTTCCTGACGGTCCCGTCAAGAGGAAGAGAGAGCTCGCGGGTGGGCCGCCCCCAAAACACCATGTTGTGCGTTATGTCCCCTCTGGTACGCAAATTTTGTTCAGGTTTCCTGGAACATGGAAAACCTGTAGATATGAGAGAAAACTGAAAAAAGTTATTTCAAGGTCAGGAAAAGTAATGTGTACGGGTGCATGCGTGTACTTGTGGGTTTGTAATGAAAGTGTACTGTGTGTACATAAAAGTGTACTGTGTGTATATAAAAGTATACATTTCCCCCCCGTGGCATTGCATGTTAGTTTCATTTTTATGCACTAAAACTTCCAATATTGTTTTTGCAATAGCTGTAAAGTAAAAACATGGACACAAAACCATAACGGCAAACATAATGGAAAGTTGGAAAGATAACGGAGGTTACGGAGACGTTTTGTTAGTCTTTGGCGGGTTAACATGAATTCGGGTTAACAGATGCATGAGCTGTAAAGGTTCTGCCCTCTTCTGGAAAAAGGGGGCGGGGAAACAGCTCATTTGCGTTTAAAAAGATATGCAGGAAAACGTCTCCGGTTACTATCGTAACCTCCGTTCCCTGAGAGAGGCGGGAACGAGACGGTGCAGCGAAAAGATGCATTGGGAACCTCCCCTTCACGTAAATTTCTGAAACCTTATAGGATAACGCCAGTTGACAACTGGCCAATTGTCGCGCGATGCGCTCTGGCTGTCAGACAGTATAAATAGCATAAGCGCGGCAATTGCGTCAGAATCATGACTGAACACGGCACAGCTGGTCAAGCGACGAACACGGCGAACGCTGCACCGTCTCGTTCCCGCCTCTCTCAGGGAACGGAGGTTACGATAGTAACCGGAGACGTTCCCTTTCGAGGGCGGGAACGAGACGGTGCAGCGAAAAGATGCATTGGGAACGGTGTTCAATCCCGCCGTGATTGAGACCTAGACCAGTCTGATACAGCGAAACACACACCAAACACAGCTCGTCCAATGGCAACGTCGCCACGTGTGCTCACTACTGATAGGTGCAGCTAAGCCAATGAAATCTTAAGCTAAAGCTTGTCAAAATTTGCATATCAGCAGCATGAAAAATAGCGGGCTGCGCTATTACAGGGCAGACGTGACTATTCAGAAAGCATTAAAGCACAACTAATGTGAGCGCATAGCGTCAACGGCAAAGCGGTGACAGTGAGCACATAAGCACAAACTACTGTACAGAAATCCCCAGCGTCAACAGCAAGGCGGTAACAACTGCAATATCCCAGGAATAATTGATTCAATTACTCACCGAAAGCACTTGAGACGCCAAAGATGGAACATCCAGTTTATAAAACCTGGCGAAGGTGTTCTGAGAAGACCAGCCAGCAGCAAAACAGATATCCTGCCTGCGGGAGACTGTGCGCCGTCACGACGGGGGCCCCCCCTGGGCGCGTGACGCCTCTTCCCGGGCCCCGGCCATTGCTTGCGTCGGACATCCGGCTCCGGGCGAGAAGCCGCCGGAACTGCAGCCGCCGATTGCTGTGTCACCGGTCTGTGGGGGAGGCGCGGCGCCGACGCCAACCGCGCCCTTGAGGGCTGCTGGTACGCGCGCCTCGGCATCACGTGGCTCATCGCTTTCGCGCGCTTTTGCGCCTCGGAAAATTTTTCCATAACAGACTCGACCGCGCCACCAAAAAGGCCGGCGGCTGCAATTGGTGCGTTGAGGAGCATTTTCCGGTCTGAGTCCCTCAGGTCCGCCAGAGTTAGCCACAGGTGCCTCAGGAGCATCTTTTCGCTGCACCGTCTCGTTCCCGCCCTCGAAAGGGAACTAATGACAAGGAAGCAAGATGGGTGGGGTAACAGTGTAACAACGACTCAGCCAATGCAAACGTGCATCGCCACGTGTTCACATTAGACAAAGACGGCGCGTAGCTGGTGAAAACCAAACTCCGCGCGACACGAAAACACAACATGAAACACGACACACGGCCGATGTAAACGAACCGCGTGCTTACAACAATGCACACAGACTAGAGAGAGCGCGGCTCGCACAAAGCTTGAAACCACGGCCACTCACATGATGTAGAGCGCGCGAGAACGAGCAAACATCTGTTCTCGTGCGCTCACAACAAGGACGAACACATGAGTCAAGAGTGCCCGAATCCCGACACAAAACCCAAACTGAACCAGACCAAAGTATCGGGACCGGACATCATCACCCGCACGACAAGACGTTACACAGACAAGAGTGCGCGTGACTCGAACACTCGAAGCCGCACGCACTCACACAAAACACGAGACATTAATGTAGTGTCAGAGCTCTGCCACAAAACCAAGAAAATGACTAGACAGAATGTGGCAGAACCCTGACACTGACTCACAAAAGTTTTGTTAAAACCAATCAGATTGAAGCTTTCCATTTTGTAAGAGCTTACAAACTGAAGCTTTAGAAGTATACTAATTTGTTCAAGTGTCAGGACTAAATCAGGTGGGATAAGCACCCATTGGTGACACTAAATGATCTCAAGCTTTATTGGCCCCAAAAGCACCTCATTTGGTCAAGATCGGTCTTTATTCCAGTTTGCATAGCTTTTGACAACGCAGTGTATTGCAGCTCTAAAGACCCAATAATAAACAAAGAAACCATGCCCTCTAAGGGACATGGAAAACAAGCTGCTGATGGGGCTAATGGGAGCACAGCATTGACAGATAGAGATGCTGTTATTTCAGACACTCCCTGCGCTGGGCGTTATTCCTCAGCAGGGGCCAGATTGTCACAGAATAGCGCTTGTGTAAAGTCGCAAAGCCACACCTGGCGGCACTCCCCTATCCTCCTGTGTTCTCACAGCTTTATTTCTCTGCACAGTCTGTTCCGAAACACGATCTGGGTAATCTTTTACATGTTTAAAACTGCTTTTTGTACAAGACAGTCCTCCATATTTTATAATCTTTTTTGTGCAGCTTTCTTATTTGAAGATATGTACCCCAAAAGAGCAGGTACTTACGAGAGAACCGCAATAATCCTTTCAATGGCACTTAGCTGACTGATTCCCCATCAGTGAACTGTAATGTTGAGCTTATTGTCTGGTAAAGAATCCTGTATTGTTAGAGAAAACCAGGCACTGGGTCAGTGTTTGTGTCATTTAATGGAGAGTAAACTGCTCACTGGGGTGTGTGGCTTACACAGCAAAGGCGAGTTATCTGGCTGTAAAACCGGTCCCTGAACTCCCCTCAATTTTCTCTCTTGCTCTCGCTCTCTCGCCTTGTTTTCTCATCGTCTGCTCAACCAAACCATCTTTCAACCAGCCCCCCTGGAACTGAACTATACCCTTGTAGAAAATGAACTTTTCGCCACACTTGTTAATGCGGGGTGAATTGAGAATTTGCTTGACACAAACATTTCTTATGAAACTGTATTTAGCATTATTCTTATTTATGGTTTGTTTTTCAAAAGCAACATTTTAAAAGTAGTTGCTAATGTGCATGAGCACAACATGGCGGTTTACCAGCTGTATTGCCAGCTGTAATGAATCTGCGGTCGCTACTGTTAAAATGTTGCAATTATTTTTCTTGTTTACTTTTGCGAGGTGCCAAAATGTTATATATAGTTAGCGCTATTTCAACCATCAGGAGTGTCTGTACACAAAAATTCATGCCGCATCTTAGATGCCCAAATTATGAAGTGTGTAAGTGACAGGATGCCATCTGTCATGAAAACGTCCCATCAAGTTTATTCCTAAAACATTCTCTTTGGTGGCTTGGAGCCAGAAATGTGCCATTATTCAGAGGGGTTTTTAGCTAAACTTGAAAGTGAAAGTGACATGTGAAGGCCACATCTGGTAACCCATACTCCAAATTTGTCCTCTGCATTTAATCCATCCAAGTTAGTGCACACGCATAAGGAGCAGTGAGTAGTGAACACACACACACACACACACTGTAACTCGTGGACACACACACCCAGAGCAGTGGGCGTTTTTTACTCTGGCGCCCAGGGAGTAATTGGGGTTTAGGTGCCAAGTCTGGTAAACTGAATAGAAACTTTTTAACTCACTCGATAAATTTGTGCATTATTTAGCTGAACGTTAAATGTAGAGTCTTTTAAAGCCCTCATGTGATCATCAGAAAAACTAAGTGACTGCTGCAAGAGGCAATTTAAGTTACTTTTGATTAAAGGAATATGCATGGATCAATCGTTTATAATAAATATTACATTAAAAAAAAAGAATTGTCCATTTTTATTGCAATTGCTTGCAATGCCAAGGTCATGGGTTCGATTCCCAGGGAAAGCTAGAACTCATTAGAATGTCAATGTGTTTCTTGAATTCAATGTAAGTCGCTTTGGATAAAAGCATCTGCCAAATGCATAAATGTTATAAGAATCTGCACTAAAAATTCATGAATCACAGCGGACTCAACAATCTTAAGGGCCAGTCACACAGCGAAAATGCATGAATCACGCACGAATTCCGCACAGATTTTCGTTTCTGCGCGGAGCGTGCGTCGTATGCGTAATTCGTCGGTGGAACGAACGTGGGCCGTCAGTGATTGTAAGTGGATGTGCGTCGAAGGCAGTTTGTGCGTGATTTTGAGTTTTGAACGGTTCAAAATTTTTACGACGCACAACTGCGTCGGTGTGCGATATTCATGAGTCGGTGTGCGTAGTTTATGCGTCAAGTATGCGTGACTATGCGCGGGATGCGCGTCGGCTGTCAGTGCTTATGCGTCGGAACTGGTTTGAAACCGCGCACGTCTACGTCCGTCCACTGACGCCCCACCTTCATATCACGCATGAACCGCGCACGTATCACGTTCATTCCACTGACAATGTGGATTCTGAAAGTGCTTGTATGTGGAACGTCCGCGAAGCGTGCGTGTTTGGATGCGCTCCGTCAGTGATTCATGCGTCGGGCATGCGTCGAATGTTCGTGGAATACTTTTTCTTCAATTTCTCGATGCACAAGCACGCACAAACCCAATCTGTGCATGATTTGTGAGTGATTCGTGAGTGATCGGTTGTGTGACCGGCCCTTTAGGAAGAGTAGCATCTCTCCCTCATACAGCAACCCTCCCCACCCCCCAACTAATATTTTACACGGTCATCTTGAAAATGTGTTAAGATGTTTCTCACTTCAGTGTGCGAGGGCTCACCAAACACACTTGTAAATGGTTGCCAAAGAAACGAGACACGGGGACAAAATGTTGCCACGTCCATATGGATGCTCGATGATGATGATGTGCTAACAGCACCTCTGAGCATGGAATGATTTTCGCAGCAAATGTGGACCGTAGCACAACGCGTGTGTGCGCTGGTGCATGTGTGCTCTTCAATCAGCCTCACTGCTGGCTGGGCATGCATGCTCTACAGATGTGGACCATTAGGCTCTCCAAAGCCAGATGTGTGTAATGGGTCGGTTGAAGTGTGTCAGTGATGTTCTCCAGGGGCAGGGTATTGTGGGGTGGGTAGCTGTTGGACTGTAGAGAGCTCTGTCTGACTGTCTCAATTAACCAGCTCTGGTAATGAGTCACCAGAGGGCCGTATCTATGTACTCTCATTTTGATTCATTTCTCTTTGTGTCTCTCCACTGGTTTGGGCTGGATCAGGTGTGATGATATGAAAGTGCATTTGAGTACACTCCTTAAAATAAAGGTTCCAAAAGGGAATTTTTGCAGCGATTGCCATAGAAGAACTATTTTGGGTTTCCCAAAGTACTTTTCAGTGAACAGTTCTGAAATGAGTCAAGAACATTTTAATAATCTAAAGAACCTTTTATGCAATAAAAAGGTTCAGTTGATCCTAAATTTTCTTCATGGAATTGTAGATGGCAATAAAGAACATTTATTTTTAAGATGCATTTAAATCCAGTAACTCTCCATTGATTCAAATAGAATTTTATGTTAGCATATTGCTAGGTTACAATGCAGTGCAGTAATATGCCAAAAAATATATATAGCAAGAAGTTATGTCTTAAATGACAGTCGAGTGCATGAAGTGCCCAACGTTCTACACTTCATTTTAATTTTATATTAATTTTATTAAGTTCACGTATAACCCGGGTATTTAAAGTGCACTTTTTTTACTTTTACATTTATTCATTTAGAAGACGCTTTTATCCAAATTGGAAGACAATAAAGCGATTCATCATGTAGATACAAAAGTACATAAGAGTGTTTACAATACAAAGTTTCAAACATTACACATACTAGTAGTACAAGCGTAGAGAATAGAGGAAGGAAGTTTTATTGTGTACTCAATATTTACAATATTTCTATTAATATTTATACTTGAAATTACAAAACGACAAATTAAGACATGCCTTAAGAAAAACAATAAGAACTACAGTACTTTACTGACCTGAAATGAATTAATAAAAAATAAATAAAATTGAGCATTCATCAGAGTGGTCCAAGACCTAAGGACTTTTATTGCACCTGATCGAATCTTTATTTTCCCCGAAATAAAAATCAGTCACAATGCAGACTGCCCACAGATATGAAGTGGTTAGATTTGATCATATTTATAATACAGAACAACATGAAATAAATATTCTTTAAGGTTTTAGTTTTCCCAGCAGTCCACTTACAATATCTGATACTTCAGGATATATAACAAATCTTCTTCTTTTTTATTACAACTAAAAATGCTAAAACTTCACCAAAAAAAGATTTTATAATGTCTAAATAGATGCTAGAGTGCATACTAAATAATCTAAATCTTTTTGACCCTTGCAGCGCTTATTTGCTCCATAAGTGTCAAGAGTCATGAGTTATGATTATAATTTGTTTTGCCACAAGAGGCCAACAGAGACACCCAATGTGAGATATTTTGTGCCGAATTTACACGGTATTTTGAATTTAAGTTGAAAGAATGTGAAGAATGTGCTTCCTGTATAATATTACGCTGTACCCACATTGGACCAGCAGTTTGGAAAATGGATGGATTCAGATGGATTGGAAAATGAATGGATTCAGCTATGAGTCAGATTTGGGATGGATTCATCTGGTCAGATTTGGGAATTAATTCAATGTGACCTTCACCATGCATTATGGGTATTCTATAGTTGTTGAGTGTACATCGGTTCTATACGCATTACTGCGGTGCATTATGGGAATATTGAATGAGTGCACTCGATAATGTCCACTATGTTTTCGGACAGCACTACAAATGACTATCCCCTCAAATAATGCCCTATTTAAGGGTATGGGGGGGGATTTTGAACACAGCCTAGTTATCCGCAATGTCAGGAGCGTTCCTTAAAACAGTCTTTCTCAACCAGCACACTGGGAACCACTAGAGGACCAAAGCAAACTTCCAGTAGGGGCCAAATAAGTTATATTAATTATTTTTGTTTTATTAAAATGCCAAAAAGAAAATTATTTCCTATTTGTCGTATTTTTATCAGAATAGAAGTACCGGAGGTGCAATATCAGCATAGACTGGAAGGCCTTTGAATTTTATCTTGGGCAAAGGATGGCTTTGGACTGAAATAGTTTAAAACCAGTGGCTTTATTCAGCTCAGTGGGTTCAGGAACAGGGCTAAACTCTCAAAAGTGTTAATGTGCTTTAACTGCACGCTGTGTACAGATGTTCTTTCAGAGCAGCTTCCATCAGTGAAGAAAAACACGAACCGTCTCAAATCTTTCCTCATTCTTGTTTGCCTTTGGCTGAGAAGGCTGATCTTTCACCTTCCTTATTTACATTTCATCAGACCGCTCTCTGTCGTTTTGCATTTCAATGGATGGCTGTAATGTGGGAAGGTAAATCAGAGTTTGACTGATGGACTTAATTAATTTATACCTGATACAAAACGAACCTTTTTATGGTTTTTAGCTCTAGGATTCAGCGATGGAACTTTTCCTTTTGAAATGTATTACATGAGCAAGGTAAAACTCTAGGTATTGCATACATCCATATTAGTTTACATCAGCTAATTTAGCTTATTTCCTTTGAGCTTACATATATAATACTTTAAAAAATGAATAGAACACGAAGGTCAATATAGCGTTTCAGGGGTATATAAATAATAAATTATATAAATACACTTCTGTTTTAACTTTTATTTTATTTTGTCTCACCAAGGCTGAATTCATTTGATCACAAATACACTAAGGTCACGAGTATTTTGAAATATTGTGAAGATTCATAATTTATTTCAGTTTTTTTTCAGCATCAGTCTACAGTGTCAATTCAGAAATGATTCTGATTCGCTGATTTTGGGCTCTAGGAACATTTCATGTTATTATCACAGTTGAAAACAGTTGTGCTGCTTAATATTTCTGTGAAAGCTGATAAATATTTTAATGAATAGGAAGTTCAAAAAAACAGAATTTATTTAAAATCCTTTTTAAACATTATGAGTGCCTTTACTGTCAACTTTTGAACGGTAGTGTACAAACTACACATTTAATAAATATATAACTCATCACTGAATAACACTGCAAGTTATTCAGACCAAGTGACAAATGCAGACAGGCCCTTTATAACATATTTTGTAATAAATGTTGGATATTTCCTTTTTTTATATTATATTACATGAAATTCAAAATTGAACAAGTATCGATTCAAGTATTGACCTACAACGAGGTCAATGATCATAAACACAAAAATATATTTATTTATTATAAGCCTGTAACGTTGTTGTGGGTTTTGATTAGCTGACTCATTTGTGATGTGGGCAGAAAATAATAGAGGTTTACAACAAGACTGAAGTCATCACAGATTGAGATTCATTCTCAAAGCTGAGCAAATGCATGACATTTAACAGCGTGAGGGCTGACGAACAGTATTTGTAAAAGTAATTATGTCATGATTAAAGGTGCATCTAGTGATGTATCCAGAGCTAGATTTGTGATTTTTACATGTATAATTTTGAAAATGTTTGGCACCTCATTGCACCCATTGCACCTCTTATGCACTTGATCCTTCCTGAAGACAGTTAGTTGGTAGGAGCTTGTTTATCAGAAGATCTTTGGGTTTTCTATATTCTCTATGGACTTTCTTTTCTCTTCCACTTTCTTATTTGTCTCTCTGGGTCCATAGGACTTATTCTGTGGAATAACAAGTAATGACTTTACAGTGCCAAGCCAACCTGCTGCTCTCAGCCAGAGCCCTGTCTCCATCAATGACGGCTGATTTGATGACATGCTTTGAAGAGCAGCTTTTCTATAGGCAATAATTATGCACGGTGGGTCTTCATATGAACAAACTCGTTATCCCACAAAAATCTATGTCTTAACTTAATTTCCTGATGTTGCGGTCATAGATTTGATCTGTAGATTAACTCCTGGTATCTAAATGGACATTACCATCCTTTTGTGCGCTTGTACTGTACCAGGTGTTTCTGGACTTCATTACGGTGAGAGGCCGGAGATGAGAAGTGTGTGCTGTCGCATCTCAGGAGGTGGAAGTATGATAAGCCCAGGGGTCGAGGCTGCTCCCAGATTGAATTTATATGTAACAATCTGTTTCCATCTCAGCAGCAGATGCCTGGCAACCACGTCCATGCGATCAGTGGTGAACAGCTGTCATTGTCAAACGAGAAATCACAGCAAAGGCTATGAAAAAAAACATGAAAAAGGAACTGAGCAGTAGTGGAGTGGAGGAGGGGACACATAGTGAAGAAAGGGTTTTTCTCGCCTTTGCTTTCATCAGGCTACAATTAATAAGAACCATTATAAGAGCCAGTGAGCTTTACAAGACTGCCAATGGAGGGGTCATGATGGTCAGTTAGTCAGGGTCCAATAACCTGGTAGTCAGTAAGGTTGATGAGTTCATCTAGAATTGTTCTAATATATTTTCTAAAGTTTTTTGTTTTTTTAGTAGCAGTTTTGTATTCGTGTTGACAGGATATGTTGGTACTCTGTTGGTTATTTTGCGATTTAAAAAAAAAAAATTATTTATCCATATCGGTCGGTATTGAATATACAATAGCCTTTAGTAGACTAGAGTACTGGACTCTCGTCAATCCAAGATCTTGACCAAACATTGATGCAACATTTGATGAATATAGATATTGTGATGTTATTTTCATCAAGAGGTGCATCCATTTTTGCTCAAGATCCTGTATTGGCGATGCAAGAGTCCAGCACTCTGTAAAGTCTCCTCCAGCACATCCCAAAGATCTGGACGAATCTTGGCTTTGTCATTCTGGAATATGATCATGATGTGTCTTCATACATGATTGTTTAAGAAATGAAAAGCTATACACTCATCAATTAGGGTTAGAAGAACTGTTGCTGAACATATAACATGCAAGAAACATAATAATCACTGCAATAAAGATCCAATCATAGATTAAGTATTTTCCATGTAAATCCAAACAGCGACATTTGTATGATGTGTGTATTTGTATGATGTGTTTATTTGGATATATATGTACATCCAAAGGATTCATATAATTCATGTTATTTATTTACAATACCTATTTTTGATGAAATATTTATAACATTCTCAGTCCTCCATAATTCATTGGTTATTGCACATAACTATTTTTATATTTTGTTTTTAATAGTATTGGTGTATGGTGTATCCCTTTTTAGCACCAGCACTACCGCCTACACATTCAGACGAACATTTGACTGACTAAGAAACACATCCGAGGGCTTTCTTAAGGCCAGTCAACCCACCTACAAGTCAATTTTAAATGAATACATATGGAATTTTGCATATTTACTACAGTCAGTGTAATTGAGTCTTGATAAGAGTGTTTTTTTTAAGTTATATTGAGTTCCTAAATGTTTTCAGCACACAGCAGTTCAGGGGAAGTCAATTGGGGCATTTCCCAGAATCCTTTTGGGGTAAAAATATTCCCAGATACGTGTAGTACACCGCGAGGCTGGGTTGTCCTCTGAGTAGAAGACCATATTAAAGGCTGTTTATCTAAAGCAGTACACTCTTGAGAGAGAGAAAGAGAGAGCGCATATAGCTAAAGCTGAAGAAAAGATTTGTTGATGTGTTAGGGTTTGTTGAATATTTTGAGAGTGCTAGGATGGTTTTAGCGAAGAGGATATACAGATGATGAAAGGGGATGGAGGAGCTTTCATTTGTGGTTGTTTTTTAGAAAATGGTTAAACTGCAACTTGAGACCAATATAAACATATGAACTTTAAATGAACTATTACACTTTTATTCCCTATGAAGTCATAACCACTGAGAAAATACTAAGCTGGCATAGTTGAAACAACTACACATTATTCCAAGTTCAACTTGCATTAGGAACGCAAAGGTCATGGGTTCGATTCCCAGGAGAGAAAAAAATGCTTTGACTGTAATGTAAGTCACTTTCCATAAAAGCGTCTTTCTAATACATAATCTAAATGTCACATCCATCACTGCAAGGTGTTGTGATATTCTGTCTCATTTGGTGACTGTTACATGCAGCCTCATTTGACACTTCACCATGTCACTTATTCACTCTGGTCTCACCTTCATGTATCAAGTCATTTCATATTCAAGTGGTATTTGCCAGCAAACAAAAAAATAATGCTGTCATAATTGTCCTTAAGTCCTTGGCGAGAACAAAAAGTCTGGGCGCTTGTATAATGACACATAAACACAGTGCTTAAATACGAGGAGCTTTTTAAAGGTATCTATCTTCACTGCTCTTATTGTGAATTTACAAGCATTATGTTCTCTCTCTGTCTGTCATTTGAGGTAATTACACACACTCTCTCTCTCTCTCTCTCTCTCTCTCTCTCTTAAAAGAGGAGTACCTCTGTAGAGGACTCTCCTCTTCTAACACATCAAAAGGCAATAATAGCCTCTTTGTAAGACATGCAATTCATACATCACATATGATTTTCATACAAGATCAAATAAAAGAAGTAACAATGTGCTTAATGGCTGAACTACATCCTCTTTAATAAGTTTAGGTAGTTAATTAATCAGTGTCAGAGTAATGCTTACGTAGTATGTAAGCTCAGTCAACAAAGTCAGTAGTTTTGCCCTGCGGTGCATTATTTTTTTTTTTTTTTCCTTTAGTTTAGAGCAATAGTTTGATCATTACATACTTGCATTTCTGTGGGTCTTGACGTCTTTTAAAGGGACAGTTCACCTGAAAATGGAAATTGCCATCTTTTATGTGTCCTTATGTTGTTCCAAATATGTGTGACTTTCTTTCTTCCATGGAACATAAAAGGAGAAATTTTGAAAAGGTTATATTCTGTGCAGACTGGCGCTTTCAAGCTTTTTTCTTGAGTTTGACTCACAGAATCACAGAATGATCCAATGCGACAAGTACAGTGTATTCCATGTTTTCTATCTTTTTTTAAAAGCGTGATGCTGGTCACTATTCACTATTCATTTTTCTTTTGGATTTCATTTTGTGGTCCATAAAAGAAAGAAGGGTATGCAGCATTTATTACAACACCAGGGTGAGTAAATTAGGGTAAGCTACACCTTTAAATCTGCATACAGTATTGATTGAAAAGCCACAATGTGACCCAGATCAGTCGACTCTATTTACAGTCAGATGCCGTGGCTGTATTAATACTGCCGCCTGTGTTTTAACATGTATTGCCGCGTCTAGTATTGTTACATACAGTGTTATCATCAGACAGAATACAAGCAACAGGAGCATTACAGCATGCCAGACGTTTCTCTCCTGCTGACATTTGCCATTCATTCACATTCACATCAGCATGAGTTTTCTTTTCTTTGGTTCTTTTTATGTCTCTCCCATGCACCTTTTCAATTTCTCTTTTGTTAGCTTGTTGTTCCCTTCTAAAGAATGAATAAAAGCAATCATGCCTTGAATGAAGGAAGGTCAAATTGAGTGTGTTCATAAAAAGCTGGACTTTGACATGCATGGTCAATATTTGGTTCAGAATAAGGGAGTGAAGCTGCTGCTCATTATTCTGCCTGCTCAAGGTAGTGAAGTGTCAGTCAGCTCTACCTTTATAACGCCTATTACTAGGAAGAAACTGATAAAATATATATATATACAGGGTATGTTTACTTTTTATGACACATGCTATTGACTGAATTAATCCGCCAAAAATATAATAGATTAAAAAAATTGTAGAAAAAAAAAATACTTCTAGTATCATACATTCAATTGATCTAAAGTGACAGTAAAGGTAAATGCTGTTCTTTTGAACTTTTTATTCATCAAAGAATCATACAATTTTTCCACAAAAATATTAAGCAGCACAAGTGTTTTCAACATTGATAATAATAAGAAATGTTCCTTGAAAAGCAAAGAGCATATTTCAATAATCAGTTTTGCCATTACTTTCAGTTTTGAAATTACTTTCTAAAATCTATTAAAATAGAAGATTGATATATCATTCTGTACACAATAATTCATAATATGACTGTTTTAATGCATTATCAAATAAATGCAGCTTTGTTAAGCATAAGAGACTTTTCGGAAAGATTTCACCCACCTCTAACTACATAAATATAGCAATGAATGTTTTTTAAATTAAAGTCCCCCCCCCCCCCACACTCCCCATGGCAATATGGTTATGTATTTGTATTCCCTTGAATATTTCTGACAAACGACATGTGTCACAGCTCATATACATGGCAAACTAATCTGTCTCTTGGTGAAACGGTGCCTGTCAAAAAAAGAAAGAAAGACAAATACCTCAATTTTTTCGTTTCGGAGGCCTAATGCAAGGAAAACTCCACATATGAATCGCTACATGGAGTTTTAAGTTAAAACTATGTTGTGTGAGTCCTAACAGATGTTTTTTTAATGGCTTGTTTTTTCTTTTGAATCGTGCTTGTCACTTACGTGAGTGAGAGTCTAACAATTACTCTTACAATTCAATTTAAAACATGTTGCAGATTCTAATAAGGTTATTTTTGATTAACTTTGTTTAATTTATTTTCCAGTTTTTATTCACAGGAAAACTAACTGAAAATCAAAAATGACAAAACTGTGCTCTTTTTCTCTGTAGAGGAAAGGCCAGACTGCTCTAAAGCGAGGTGTGAGGTGCAGTTTTCTCCACGCTGTCCTGAGGACTCCATATTAATCGAGGGCTACGCTCCTCCGGGGGAATGTTGCCCCCTGCCCAGCCGCTGTGTGTGCAGCCCGGCCGGATGTCTTAGGAAAGTTTGCCAGCCCGGGCACCTCAACATCCTGGTATCCAAGAGCTCCGGCAAACCCGGCGAGTGCTGTGATCTCTACGAGTGCAAACCAGGTAAAGAAATCCAATATTTATTTGTTGCGTATAAGTTATATTTGTTATATAAGTGTTGCGACTTCCTTGATTCCATTTTCACACCATGTGATTTTCATGTGAACATCAACCAAATCAGTAAAATTCAGTCTACACCAACATGGTATAAAAGAAAATGTCAAGCCAAAACATGACACTTATTACTATGGCAGGAACTGTGTACACGTTCTTCAAAGATAAAAACAAAACAACATGCATAATTGGGATGACATGAGGGTGAGGATACGAGGACAGAATTGTAATTTGTGGAAGACTATCCCTCTATAATGGTCATTCTATATATTATAATGGTCATATATATATATTTATATATAAATAAAACTTTTCTTGCAACATCAAATTCTTTTCCTGCTAGAGTAATAGATGGATTGTTGAGGAGTCTTGGGGATCCACACCAGGAACCTGATAGTGATAGATTTCAATTCATTGCAGTGTATCTCAAGTGTCATAGTACCTTAATTTTAATATATCTTCCTCTGTCATGCTACATTTTGCTGCAATATGGCAGCCTTGAGAAGAGATAGCCACTTGGCTTCAACACAGCATAAAAAAATAACATTAATTCATTTCCCAATACTCTAAACAGAGCGATTTCGTGTCTTGGACGTTTGCTAAAGCTTTTGAAACATGCTAGAGACATTATGAGGGAAAAAATATGATATAAACATTGAAAAACATTGAAAACAAGTCAAGTTTACATAAAGTAGAAAATGTACTTGATATAAAATTTTGATCTTATTTGGAACAATTCATCAGTGCACATTATTTTAAATTTGTCATTGAAATGTAACAATAACCTGCTTCTGAAACAGTCATTGGTTGATGTTAACTTACAGCAAAAGCTTTTTATGTTTGGTTTTTCTACCGGATTTGTAGTTTTTTTATATATATTTTCACACGTATCATTAAGTCATAGCATAAATGTTGCATCTCTTGTTTTGTTTTGTGTCCAGTGTTCAGTGTAGACTGCAGCACAGTCGAGTGTCCACCAGTGAAGCCTGTCCAGTGTCCGGCAGACAGCTATGAGACTCAGGTCAGACTGACAGCAGATGGCTGCTGCACCCTTCCTACCAGGTTAGATGTTAAACCTATCTCACACTCAGAAATCGAGACACGTCTCATACTCAATTCAGTCCACAATCAATTTTAGACATTACACCTGTCTCACTCTCACAGTCCAAGTTAGATTGTTTCACACTCATAATTCAGGCAAATTATTACACCTGTCTCATTCTCAAAACTTCAGTTAGTTAGAAGACTAACCTTAACTTAAATTATCTGTTTCATGCTCACAAACCAGACAGCGTGTTACACCTGTCTCACTTTCACAATCCCATTCAGACCAGGGATAATCTATTAAAGTTCCAAGAGGTCCGAGCTCTATATTATAATTTTTTAGATGTCACTCGTTAACTTAGTTGTCACAAACCTGGTTTAGTTAAATGTCGGAGTCATCCAAGACAGATAAAAATACAGTAGTACCTCAAGATACGAAAGGCTCAACTTACGAAAAATCCAAGTTACGAAAGCAAAGAAGAAAAATTGTACTGCTCTACATACGAAAAGTTTTCAAGATACGAAAGGTTTCTGAAAGTCCGAGATTCGCCCCATAACAATTTTGAAACTCGCGCCGCACGCCGCCATCTTAGTTATAGTAGACTCGCCACCATCCTCCTGCTCTCCCATTGGTTCCTGATGCTAGCCAAGCCATGAGATCCTTCTCTCTAATTGGACAGCATCCCTCCCATCATGCATCTTCTATTCGTACGTGCTGGCGTGCTTTAGCTTAGCCACTTCGCACCCGAAACTTTTACATTTTTTATGTGTTTTTGTAAAGTTAAGTGTACGTACATACGTTATCTGCCTTTTGTCCTCCTCCTCCTCTGCCGTCACTTTCGGAGATAGCCTCACTCGAAAGGTAGGCTTCGACATTTTACGTTATTTCATTGTTTATAGGTCAATTTAGCTTTATTATGAAATTCAATGGAGTGTTTTTGGACGGCTTGAAACGGATTAGCAATTTTACATGTAAAATGTGTTCCAAGATACGAAAAACTCATTATACGAAGGCCGCCTCGGAACGGATTAATTTCGTATCTCGAGGCACCACTGTAGTTGTATTTGTTGCATTCTCATTTGTGCAGCGTTTTAGCAAAAGTAGACTCCATTTTTCTGCTTGCTGTGCTGCTGCTGTTGTTAAGTTAACCGCATCATCTGCAGCTCTTCTTGTGTTGCTTTTCGTCTTTATCAGAGAAAGCAACGCGCACAGAGAGGAAAGGGCTTGAATGAAGCGTGCCTGACTCTATAAAAATTTCAGAGGCTGTTGTGCCGAAAGATCATTACCGTGAACGAGCCTGAGCACTTGTGGTGTGAACCGCTCCTTTGTTTTGGCGCGCTGCTCACGTTAAACTGTGGAAACGGTAAAATGCCGCAATTATGTCCCGCGGTCCCGGATGGAACTAAGCCGAGGAAGACATTTGAATACCTCTGCGTTAGACCATTAGACCTGTCTCATGTTTAAAATCCTGATTAGACGTTACACGTCTGATACTTACAACCCAAGTTAGACAGTAACACCCACTCTCACGCCCATAATACAGGTTACACATTACACCCTTTTCAATCTCACAATCCAAGTTAAGACGATACACAATCCCAATTGGACATTACAATCCTCACAATCCTTAACGCACACAGTCCAGGTTAGGCTCACTTCTCTCACTCAGAATCCAGGTTAGACTGATAAACCTGTCAGACTAGGTTAGACATCACACCTGTTTCATGATCATAATCCAGGTTAGAGTAAAACAATTGTACAAAAAGAAAAACTATTTTACCACAAGTGTCAAAAGTATTACAATTGGATTATTTCAGCACTGAAAGTTAATAACATCAGCGTGTCAAGGAGAAAGTATTTTGTGGTTATGTATTAGGCATGACAGGCCCCCCACCAGCATCTCTCTCTCTCTCTCTCTCTCTCTCTCTCCCTCTCTTCTCCTCAGATGTGAGTGTTTGCCTGGCCTCTGCACCTTCCCACAGTGCTCAGCAGGGACTTCACCTCAGGTTGTGTCCCGTGGTGATGGAACACCAGGGAGGTGCTGCGATGTGTTTGAGTGTGTCAATGGTAGGTTCTGTTTTCTGTGTGTCTTAATTAGTGTTTATGTGTAGGTGAATTGGGAAGGTCGTCTAGTCAGTGTGTCACTGCTGCCATGGTGACCGGCCTTAGCAGAATATTACCTAGAAAACATACAACTATAGGAAATACACACTTTTACTTCTTGTGTTTCTCTTCTTTAAAAACCAATTTGCAGAGATTTTTAATTGATTAGTTCAAGGAGTTTTAATTGATTTTACATTTAATGGCTTTAATAAACCCAAGAAAATCCTATTTTTTTCCCCTCCCAAATTATGTTCTGTTTGTGTGCAAAGCATAAGTGAATGTCAGCTAAGCTTTTAGCACAGGACAGACAGACTGATGATGAAGGCATGAAGATGAGGATACAATTCAATAGTAGAGTTTAAAATTAGATCCAACAGGTAACATAGGCGAAACAGGTGCTAACGTAGACCAGAGAAAGACTGAGTGCGGGTGAGCATCTGATAAACACATGGTGATGAGAACATAATTACTAAGAGCTGTGATGAATTTGACTGTCCAGGGCAACTGATGAGTGGCGGGAAACAAGATAAAGAGACACATGTGACTGAATGAAAACAAACTAAAAGTCTTTGTGGTGTGAGGGTGCGACATTTTTGTTATACAGTGGTCTGAAAAAGTGTAAGTAAACACAGAATGCAGTTTTTAAATGAAGGTTTTTATTATTAAGGGAAAACAAAATCCAAACCTACATGACCCTGTGTGAAAAAGCTTTTGCCCCATAAACCTAATAACTGGTTTGGCCACCCTTAGCAGCAACAGCTGCAATCAAGGGTTTGCAATAACTTGTAATGAGTCTTTTACAGCGCTGTGGAGGAATTTTGACCCACTCTTCTTTGCACAGTTGTTGTAATTCATCCACATTAGTTGGTTTTCAAGCAAGAAATAGCTTTTTAAGGTCGTGCCACAGCTTCTCAATAGGATTGAGGTCAGGACTTTGACTAGGCCACTCCAAAGTCTTCATTTTGGGGGTTTTCAGCCATTCAGAGGGGGACTTGCAGTTGTGTTTTAGATCATTGTTTTGCTGCAGAACTCAAGTTCGCTTCAGCTTGAGGTCACAAACAGATGGCGGATATTCTCAAGAATTCAAATTCCATTTATCACAGCACGTTTTCCAAGTCCTGAAGCAGCAAAACAACCCCAGACCATCACACTACCACTACCATATTATACTGTTGGCATGATGTTCTTTTTCTGAAAAGTGGTGTTACTTTCACGGCAGATGTAATCGGACATTTAACTTTTGTGTCGTCAGTCCGCAGAGTATTTTCCCAAAAATCTTGGAGATCATCAAGATGTTTTCTGGCAAAAATGAGATGAGCCTTAATGTTCTTTTTGCTCAGCAGTCTCTTTCTTTTAAAACATTTAAATTAGTTTGATGGTTTGAAACAAGTGTGACAAACATACAAAAAAACAAGGGATCAGGAAGGGTGCAAACACTTTTTCACACCACTGTAGATAAGGTTATATTCTGAAATATATAATAATATTGTTGCTATTAAATTAATTTACATATTTAATATTTTGCACTTATTTAAGTTAACATAATTGAGTTCGATTTGTACTTTTAAATTTTGAAAAATCTTAAATTTTGTTTTTAGTTTGCACTTTTTTCTCCATTTTGATAAATGGAAACACTTACACATCAAAATTAAGAAGCACAGTCTGGCAATTATGCTTATCTCTACCCTTCACTAATACATTGGCAACATTGATAGACTGCAAGTTTATGACCTCTTAACATCTAGTTTGTGATATTTTGCATGGATTTGGTGGTACTAGCAAAAGAGACTTAGACATGCATTACGATTTATATACTGTATATGTTTGTGTGTGTGAGGTGTGTGGAAGGAAAATGAGAGAAATCTCACTGAGAGAGACACATGAGTGGATGGAATAACATTATATATCACTTACATATATATTTATATATTACAGACACCAATATACACAAAGTACACATTGCCATTCATAAGTGACATCTGTGATTCTCTACCTTTGGTAAGCACCAACTACCACTTGTGTACAGCCACGCACAAACATAAACACACACACACACACTACACAGTGCTCAATGACTAATAAAACCTGCGCTGAGAGTTGGGACAGAAAGGGATAGCTTAACCCCACAGACGCTGTGGGCAGAGCTGTGTGCAGGTGGTGGAGAACTCTCTCAGATGAAGAGACTGCAGGGGACAGGTGGACGGAAGCCACAGGAAATCAGCACCAAATCAAAGCTGGAAACATCAGCGTGTACCAGGCCATATGTCGCACATTGGGCCTTTTCCATATTCGTGGATAGACAACCGCCGAGAGGAAGACAACAGAATCAAGGCTGCATCCAAACACAAAAGCTCAAGAGTGGCTCTTTGAATAAAGGGACCCATGAAAACAATCACACGTTCCCTGTACTTGTTTATTTCCTTCCTGCTTCACCCTATAACCAGGCCTAGGGCACACAATACATGAAAGACGAAGCAACAAAGAGAAAGCGAGTGCAATCCAAGGACTTGGTTTTCCATTTTCGTCATTTGGGGAGTCACCTTCGTTCCATGCATGAATGCATATAAGCAAGCATGCACAAATAGCGGTGTGGTGTGAGGTGGCAGGTTGTGTGTCGTCTTCACAGCGGGTGGTGAAATTAGCCTTAGGCTCATTTGAGAACAAAGCGCTGAGGCCGGAGAGCAGCATGGGGAGCATCAAAGCTCTGAACAGAAATACAGTCTAATTGAACATCTGGCCACCGGTGGCTGTGTACAGTGTAAAGGCTGGTCTAATATTCTACAGATGAGAGGGGTGGGGAGAACGCGAAGGAGAAAAGGAACTCATCCCCTTGGATGGACAGAAACTGATTCATATTCAAAAGATATCGCTCGCACGTCATTAGATGAGTGACCTTCTCAAGACTGTCATGGAATGAACAAATTGACACAACAGATGAATACACTGGAGACGGATGAGAGAAAACCACACGTTGTCACATCAGCCGATGCGGAAATTTCTCCTGGTTCATCTGCAAAAGAAGAAGTTTTTCATAAAATATCAGTTACTCTTTTTCACAGTAGCAATTAAGAGATTGGAGACTGAAGTTTTATAAAAAATATAAAAAATATATTCCCATACGACTTACATGGTATATTTCAAGTCTTCTGAAGTAAGGTTGTCAAGATACCAGATTGTTCACTACAATACTATCCAAAAGGATTCACTATAATAATGGATTGCAATATCTATAGAAATCTTGAAAAAAAATTCCATCAGTCAAAATCATATTTACTTTTTATGATGGATCAGACCATTGCACACAAATGAACAATTACACTTAATGGCAAACAGTTTTAAATAACTTCCTTCTGTGAACTAATGTGGCTTCTTTTCACAGAATGAAGCAGAAAATATTTTATAGGATACTATACAGTGATTAAGACTACCTGTATGTCAATTCTTATAACATTATAATTATACATAATCCTTATGAAAATACCAGACATGGCTTGAAGAACAGACAAAGCATATACTGTCACAATGGTGCATTAAGTTTTTATGTTTGATCAGTCAAAATGTCTGCATGTTATTCATCTACAGTGATAGCTGGATGTCTATGTCCATATTAGGGATTTCCTGGAACATCATCACTTTTCTACTTCTATGAGTCTAACTTTCTGAATGACACATACATTACATTTATGTGAGATTAACAAATGTGTTTAGCATTCCATAATGCTCACATCACCCTATTTTTGGTTTAAAAAAAAAGCTCTCTAAAGATATTTGAAGAATATACTGTATCTGATAATCCATGAGTTTTTATCCGAATGAGCATTCTTTTTTTACTGGGTGTAAAGACGCATATTATTTATCATATGTGTAATATATTTGTTATCCTTAGTCTTGTCTGTTGTGTCATCTGTGCACTTCCTCTCTGTTGTGTCATCTCTGCACTTCCTGTCTCAGTCATGTCATGTTTCACTTCTTGGTCCCCTCTGTGTATTTCCCTATGCCCTTCCTGCACCTGTCTTGTGATCACTTACATCGTTAATCTACCCAGGTGTTTTTCATTCCCTTGTGTTTAAAACAATCTTGTGTTTCCCTTGTCTTTGTCAGTTGTTGACGGTGTCATCTGGACTCTGGCGTTTCAGGTCCCAAGTGTGTGGATGCCATTTCTCCGTGAATCTCAGTATCTCCAGGTTTTGCACAACTAGTGCCGTTTTCTGTTTCTTATTTAAAGTGTTTTGTTTTCACGTTTATTGAATTAAGAGAGAGTTTCAGTTGAGACCCGTTGCTTCCTCATCATTCTCTCCGCATCGCACACGTCCTCAATCTGTGACAATACAGATTGTGACACCTAATTAATACAGTAAAAATATTACATATTTTTTAAATATTACAATTATCTTCGATACCTGTATATTACGGTATAATACACCCCTATTCCGAAGTCTTTGTACAACAAACAGATCGAAATTTAAGTCATAATCTAGCCTTTCTCTTCCCTCAAAGCTATTGTATAACTTTAGAAGACTTTTAATATAAAAGTCATATTTTAAAGCATGACAGCCGTAGTCCTCATTTATTTTCATTATACTGAAAGATAATCAGTGGCCAGTATATTTTTCTAAACTTCTCATTTTCTATGAACTATCACTTTAATTTGATTTACATAATGCTGGGCTGCTGGAAACTGTCTCTATGAATCTTTAATTGGAAAAGGAGCCATCGTCTTTCACTTCTGTTCTCTGTAATGTGTGATAAGATTTATTCAATGCGGCATGCTTTAATGAGGATTCGAGTCTTATTAAATTCAGTTTATATTGTGTTTATTTGAAGTTTTCCCCTATAGGTTTTGTCACATTGGCACCTCACAGACTATATCCTGCTGGAAATTCTGGCTGTTCCAAACTGGCCATTAGCTGTTCCAAGATGATCTAGATTAGTCTTGTGTAGCCAGACTTTGGACTGTCAGCAAAAGCTCTTGTTATTCGGACCAAGAACCACCTATTTAGACAGAAAGAGACCAAATGACTGACGTGTGTAATTTGAAAAAACACAATAATAAGCCAACAGGCAAAAAAGCACATAAAATAGTCGAGAGGTGGGTTTTTTTTTTTTTCGAAGTAGGTTTGTTAATTAATGAAAACATTTTTGATAATTAATTCCACCGTTTTTTGTGATTAATTACAATAAATCAAAATTAGGCATAATTTCCAATTATATTTGTACAACTTGTAAATTAAATAATCCTCAAATATGTCATATACACATATAAATAAAATATATTTTAAATAAGAATTATTTAATAAAAAATCTCTTGAGTCCAGAACTGATAGAAATGCATTTAAATAAAATGAATAAAGCAATTATAAAGCTACCATTTTTAACATTAATTAATTGGCTTAAACTGTAAACTACTTTTAAGCTTTTGTTCTTTTCTTTATAATTATTCCTAAAACCTTCTTTATCAACTTAAAGATAGGGTAGGCAATGTTTTTCATAAATACTTTTTGTTATACTGGTTGAAACTCTCTTCAAATCCTGACAGCAGTCAGTGTTGTAAAGTGTTGTAAATATTAGAAAATGTGCATATATCTTCTGTGGAAGACTCAGAAACAAATAATTTCCTTGTTTCATGAGGCTATGCAGAGTTGTAGATACAGTCGCCAAGCTCCGCAAACAAACAGCAGTGGCCTTTTACAGTTCCGCCTGATCCAAAACAATGAGATAGTGTTTACGAGATACCAAAATTAAGAAACGTCTTAATTCACGTCTTCAGACTCAGATCAATGCACTATGGGAAGCACTATGAATAGCGAAATGGTTCTGCAGCGGTTTACAGTCATTATTATAGTAATGTTGTTTGCTTTGAGACATGAGATGCTTTGCAGACTCTGCTCTGGCTGTGCACTTTCATGTGTTTTGCAGAAGACCTGGCTTTGAAGATGTTCTAAAGGGAGGGTGGGAGAGTTAGCTTGCTATAGCTAGACTATCCAAAATCGTTTACCCTACCTTTAACTGTTTTTTGGGGGTGGGGGGTTTCCAGCAGGGTAGTGCAAATACAGGAAATGTTATCTACATAAAATTCCGATGAATTCCGCTGAATATTTGAGTAGATCATCCTGAACAAATGATGATTGTAGCAACAGCAGATGTCAGACAGATAGAATTCCATCTCTCTCTGCCAGTCTCTCGCTCCCTCTCCAAGGTGCCCGCACACACTTCCAAAGACAAGGGACTGAGCATTCTCAGACAGTGTTTGTGCACCACATTTCTCTCTCAGACAGTGATGTCACCCTTTTGCAGAGTAGATAAGAGAAAGGTCTGATTAGCGAGTGTATGTGTGCATCTAATCTAGAATGTTCCCACCCTGAGATAATCGCAACTCCTTTCCGAAGGTTTAAAGTGTGAACTAACTTTGACCACACCAAGAAATTTCAGGGATTTTGTTGTTGTTTTTGCGCTACTATATGACTTGCCCATTTAAATGAAGGTCTTTAGCACTTTTTGTTTACTCATCACGGCTTTTTTCACTTTCCCATTGATTGTCAACAGCAATAGCCTCACAGTCTTCTCCGTAAAATTAGAATGTGTTGCTCAACAAGTGAATTTGCGAAAATGTTGTTTGACCTCATCAAAACAGGAACCACTTTCCCATGTTTGCACATGGTAGATTTGGTTTGTCATTAGTGATATTTGAAGTCCTGTAATTAGCTTTGTGCATCTCTACACATGAACTGGCGCACCTGTCAGTCCCCATTCACACACCCCACTGCTACGAGCCCCATCATTACGCTAATGTTTACCCAGAGAGTGGTTGTCATGGAGAAGGGCATGATTGGAGGTTTGCACTGGCTGTTCAACCTAGGGATAGAAAGGCGATGTAAGAAAGGTTATTTCAATCCTCTTCTTGACAATGAGAAAGTGCTCTGGAGGAGTTTGATTGTGCTGTCGATGCTTAAGCAGTTAACATTAGGATTAGCTCTGTACACATAGCATGTTGTTCTGCCTCAAATGACGCAAGGAAGAACAATGCACACTCTTTCATAGGACAAGAAAGGATTAGGACACATGTCAATCTGAAGTAAAATGCTTAAACAGCTACTTATTCTTTGAGAGATTATAATAGACTCAGTCGTGGTTAACGTTTTGCAAGTTTAACTGCTAGTGTAAACATAGCATTGATAAGGATAAAGAGGAATACTGCCGTCTCTTTTTCTCTTTTCAGAGAAAGCGTCGTTGGAAGAGGAAAGTGATTTTAAGGTAGGGGTAGAATAGGAGTCACAGAGGGGCCATTCACATAACGTGTGCGCTATGAAGCCTGTGATGATTGACAGGCCCCGTAGGCACTATTCTCTCACTTTTATACTCAGCTCTTATTTATGTCTGCTCCAACACAGTGGTCGCTATCTATCAGAGATAAAAAATGGGAAAACATGCACACAAAAGTGCTGGCTTTTTTTCTGTGTTTTGTTTTTTGACAACGTAGCCTTGATTTGCAGGTGTTTGCGGTTGTAGTGATTTGCATGTCCAGAGCAGTGGCGGGTCTTGGCAGCGCAAGGCGCAACTGTGGAGCGGCAAGTTATCACATTATTTAGTCTGCCTCTCAGCAGCTGCAGCCAAAACAAGCTAGCCTGCAGCATGAGGGAGGGTTGGAAAACACCGGGAGGTAGGTCCTGCCGGACTGTAGGACAGGAAGAAGAAAGATATGCTGGATTGAGTTCTTCTAGAGAGGCGATCTCCTGCCTTACAGAAAAACTACAAACTGCAATCTCCTTAGCCTTCAAATTCTATTACTTCTTCAAGGTTCAGATAGTTTTCTTCCCTTTTCTTAGTGTGAGACTAGCCTTGCATCTGAATACTGTATAGCGGGTAAAATAATGTTAGTTGAGCAAGTAATATGTCTATACGAAAAGCACCTGGATGACCTACTACCTCCGCTAAGATTTCAAAGTCCACATACTTTCTCATTTATATCGAACTTTGGTATGTATACCGATTACATCAAATTTAGTACCTAGTTAAACAGTACGTGATATTGTACGCACCTTAGATCTTTCACAACAGAATATGGACAGTATGTTTTTAAAGGTGATCTGTCTTTGAAACTAGTTCGCTAAGCTACAGCTGTCACGCTGTTGCTGGTGTGTGATGCGGAGAGAACGTGGAGACTCGGGATTCAAACTGAAAACACTTTATTTATAAACAAAAACAAAACGGTACACTCTTTGTGCAAACTCGGGATCTTGGGAATAAGGAGACTGACATCCACACACGCATAACATCCACAAAGTAACGTCAATAACCAACAAGGACAATGGAGAACATGAAGGTATAAATAGACGGGGAAACGAGGAGCACATGGCACAACAAACAAAGGGGAGTTGTTGACGTGACAATCTATGGAAACACAGAAGGATCACATGGGAGGAACACGACATAACTGTGACAACAGCTAAGCTACTTTAAAGTAGTTCAATTACAGTTAAGCTATAAAAAGTAGCTACAAGTACACAAAACACTGATGATTGGCCTGAATCAAATGAATCAGGACTGTTATTTTTTCTTATTGCATATGCGTTTGTAGGATTTTCCCTTTCAGATGCACAAATTATGGGAGGGGAGTATTTAAATGAATCACACAAGGTGATTTACTAAGGTTTGTGCTAGTCAAATTTCTAGTATTTGCGTCCTTATTTACCGCTCAAAAAAGCACGTCTTAAACCAGACGCTAATTTGCACTGCTCTTGGTTGACTGCGTTGGCCATTATGGATATGATCCGGCTGTGTCTGTGTTTTTTAATGTGCGTGCCGTCAGTACATCACATGCAGAACTTTCCACTCCTATCTGCGTTCTCGTGCTAATTTGTAAATCTGGCCCTAAGTGCGCAAAAATAGCGATGGAACGTTTTGAAACCTGCTACTTGTTGGGAAAACTGAAAAAAAGGCTGTAATATAGTATTGTTTTATATAAATTGTTTTTATTTATTATAGTATATCAGGCTCCATGCTCTCTAAACAATGCCTGTATCATTTATGTAAACTAAGCTGCATTGGATCATTTAGAAATTGTCAATAGTTGTGATGCAAGAAACATTAGCATATTTACATATTTAAATCCTAACACTTATTCAGCAGTTCGGCCTCTGAATAAACTAGGTCTCATTTCACATACTAAGATGCTAGTCATTATAACACAGATCCTTTACATATAAAATCTTGTTGCAAAAACAACTTGTATAAAAGTGCTACTTTCATTCCCAAAAAAACAAAATAGATCACAGACAGATTGTGTTTCTGATTAGCTAGCTTTCTGGCCAAAAAGCTTGGGCCGCCGTCTTGATTCTTGTTTTGATGTTTGCTGGGCCAAAGGCAGTCACAGAGACAGGCGCAATTGCTCAAGACACCCATTTCAGTATCTATCATGTCTTAGGAAAAATTTATGTGAAGAAATCCAAAGTACTTTTAACTCTAAAGGTCAGAAAGGAAGGGGGAAATGGTCGTATAAAACTAAATTATGGCTGTTTTTGGTGCATGAAACCTTAACTAACAATAAAAATGGACTTCAGGGGAAAATATAAAATGTTGCTAAAGTATACATTATGGCTCCTTTAAAGACCTGACGAGACTCAGTGTGTGGCGCCTAGCTTGGCGTTGAAAGACCGGCTGTGATTCTTCTGCTACGTTACATTTAGTGCACACCGGTCCGTGTTTAACCATGACATCAAGCGGGAGGAATCTAGTACAAGTTTGCGACTGGAGGTGGGAGATTATGTAAATCCTCCACGTTAAGGTTAGCAGCTTTTGAACAGTATAGACGTTGTTATTTTAGGTTGCACTTCGAAGCTCTGTTTGGGAACTATGAGACTGAGATGTGGAGGTGTTTTAATCTCCAGATGGAGAATTTCATTAGGCCCTACTGTCTCTTCACAATCCTGTCAAACTCTTAGAGTTAAACATAAATGGGTTCTTTTTCCTCTTTCTTCAGGGCTTTTGTGTAATAAGAAAGACTTGTGTGTGTGTGTGTGTGTGTGTGTGTGTGTGTGTGTGTGTGTGTGTGTGTGTGTGTGTGTGTGTGTGTGTGTGTGTGTGTGTGTGTGTGTGTGTGTGTGTGTGTGTGTGTGTGTGTGTGTGTGTGTGTGTGTGTGTGTGTGTGTGTGTGTGTGTGTGTGTGTGTGTGTGTGTGTGTGTGTGTGTGTGTGTGTGTGTGTGTGTGTGGTCATAAAGACTGGTCATAGACACAATCGCTTGTTTGAAATCTTGTTTACTTACTTTTTAATTAGTCTTTCCATTAACGGCATCATTGTCTTCATTCATGCCGATGAGAACGCGGACGAAAACAAGAGCTGGGATTTATCACACAAACCAATCATAATTGATCGTATCCGATCATCGCACGTCTCACGTGACTTTCCTCCATTCATTCTCAATTACTCCTCACTAAACTCACCGCATGCTTTAGGGCAGGGGTGCCCACACTCTTTTAGCTTGTGAGCTATTTATAAAATGACCAAGTCAAAATGATCTACCTACTATAAAATATAGAAAAAAATATATTTATATACATTTATGAAAATATTGAGAATATACACAATACATGTTGACCAGTCCGAAAATGCCGCTCCACATGTCCCTTCTTCGGTATAGCGATGACACACTTCGAAAATGACATTGAAAAAAATCAAAGTGGTACGTTTTTGACTTCTTTGTCCATCTCCCCCACTCATTTTTATATCCTTTCATACATTTAAAAGAAATAAATTGAAGGCTTTCTCGCTAGCTTGCTAGAGTTTTGCAGCAATCGGCGCAGTTGTGCGCATGCGCGGTGACCCATGTGTCAGAAAAGGTCAGACTGGCTGCCCTGTACGTCAATCAACTGACATATTTCATAATGAGGACGGATGATGGGCTGACGTCTACTTTGTTAATTCCATGCGATCTACACACACTACCTTTGCGATTATTGGGCCGCCCTGCTTTAGGGAGTCTGTTTTAAGTCATACGAGGCACGAGAGACACAGCTTCCCACTGTAACTTTACCTGCGGCTGTCACTGATGGGCACTGTTGACTTCTACACTCTTTAATGTCATATTTTGTCATATTTGCATTTTTATTTTTGTAATATTGATTATTTTCTCATCTATTTTTTTGAGTTGATATTGCCTCTCTTGCATTCTCAGAGGAAATGTAATATCATCTCCGTTTCATGAGTTCTTGACAGCCTACATTTCACATAATAGGCCTGTTGGTAGCTGGGATTCATTTAACCATGACTGTAAATACGAGTAAATTGAAAACTTATCATTAATGCTACTTTTGTGTAGTGCTTTGTAGTCATTTCACATCTGATTTTAAGCGATGCAATCCAGTTGTAAAATGAAAGAAACTGCAGATCCAGATCACTCCACAAATCCAAATTCTTCTGTCCATTCAGACTGTAAAGATTGATACTCGCCATCTTTATTAGCCATTTCATGTTTGTTAAAAAAAATTAAAACAGACAGTGGCTATGTCGTTTTTAACCCGTTTATGAATACGACTGGGAAATCACTGCTACATTTCACATTGTCCAATGAAATTTCAGCTTGTTGTACCACATCATGTTTGGTTATTTATTATATGACAATCTGGCATTGAGGAATTATTAGGGATAACGTTTCAAAATTGTGATTCTTTGGCTTATCTTTTCTTGCTTTTTTCATTTACTGAATGAGCTCATGATTTTCCAACCACTGTTGTAAGCAGACAGTTTGGTCACAATTATAAATATGGAATCACTGATAAACTTGTTGTACTTTATTTTTTACAATTATCATAATAATTACAACAAAGAGAAGCAAGTCTGAAGCAAGATGCACACCACCCATAGCAACCATGGCAACGGCAGCTTATGTGAAATAAGATGGCATCCGACAGTTATGTGAAAATAAAGAAGAATTTTCCAACTTTTTGGCACTTTTTTACTGTTTTGTACACATTATCATATTAATTATAATTCAAATGCATTCTGGTTTATTGACCAGAATATTATTGATGATAATTGTTGAGAGGGGCTCTAGCACCCAAAAGAATATACAGTATAAAAATCATTAGGCTTATGGAGAGTCGCCACAAAGACCGCGAAACAAAGTGTGTGGGTGTGGGTGTATGAGAGAGTGATTCTATATCTCTAAAGCCATATGAGAACACGGGTAGTAGCCATTTTTGATTTGTGTCCATACAGATGTGTGAAGAGTTGGACAGTCATATAGATTACATAGTTGACTTCTGTCACTTACCTCATTTTGTCCCGACCCTGCTAGTGCCGTCATGCACTCTAACAGTTCAGATGGGGCCAGTTAACAGCTGTTGGCCTCAAGTCCTTGGAGGAAAAGGGACCTGTTGAATCAGTCTTGAGGCAGAGAAAACTAGGCTTTGGCGTCTCAGGGTAGTGTTTCCATGGTTACCCATCTCTTTCACTGATTTACACTGAGGTGTGGTGTTTCAAGACGAGAGAAAGAATCTCCTCTCCAGAAGATTTTATATTAGATGATGCTTATATTTTTTAAATATTCCAGAAGGAATCCACAGGCTTTATTTGCATGTTCTGCACTGATTTATGCTGGAACAGCTAAGGAATTCTGTTAAATAAAATGTAACATAGTAAATTCATACTGCATTTGGGTTAGTGTTATTGATAAAAGATAAACAGAAATTGAGAACATTTACTAGTGTAAATTGTCCTAAGACCTTTATAAAAGAAACGGTCGAATCAAGTCGGTGTTAGCTGCGGAGTGCAGTGAGTTTTATTGAAAAGTAGAAACGAAAACAGCACTTGAGGATGCAAAAACTCAGGGAACACGGAGAATCAAGAAGGACCACACACACACACACACACACACACACAACCACAACCACATAACACTACAATCAATATGGGAACATGAAATGACACACAGCTGATGCAATGTGGGAAGTGATTAACGAGACTGGTGTGGAACAATCTAGGAGACACGGAAGGACCCGGATGTGACAGACGCAATGAGACTGTGACAGTCGGTCCTATCACCTAACTTAATACAAATCAAATTGAACAGAGAGAAACATTGACACTAAGAGACAGCTGCAATAATATGATCTATTTTAAAGGAATTTCTAAAGGTTTTTACTGTCAAATTTAATTAAATCTGTTGTAGTCAGCGATCAAAGTTTGTGGAGTGGTATTGGACTACTGTAACATTCATCTTTGTGTTTCTAAAGATGTTTCTAAAGGTGTCACAAAGACTTGAGAGGAACTGGTGCATCATCTCCAAAAGTCTCCAAATGGAACTAAACCCAATAACTTTTTCTGTTAGTAATCCAATTCTTGGGCTAATACACCTCCTACATCCTTCTGCTCTGTCGGAACATCTCTCCAAGAAACACTCCACGCTAGAACAACCCCGACCATCTCCAAAGTTCTTTCAAAAAGTTTACCCAGACTTTGAATCAGCATTTTCTTCCCTGACAGAGCCTTTAGAGGATTACAGCTCTGGGATGAAATTCCAAATATTTAACCGAATTCATTTCAAGTTCGTACTCCCTACACGATACCCAATCCCTAATGCCAGAGGATTCCGGAATAAGTCCAAGTCAAAGACTTTTCCATAAAACTATGAAGGAATTTGCTGCAGTTGTATAATCCTTTGTGATGGGTAAAGTCCCAAATCAAGGCAGCCAGTGGGCTGAGAAATGGAGCCACCAGCTCAAGCCTGACAAACTTTGCATATTTGTTCAACAACCAGCATGTCCTACTGTGGTGAGAGAGGGATAAGCCCTAGAGCAGACACCAGCTCTCCATGAGCCTCAGCCAGCTGTTTACACACCAGCACTTATGGCTTGTCCTTCAAAAACGGAAAAGCGGCAGGAAAGCCGGATTCTTCATTTTACCAGTTATTTTTTTTCTCTCTCTCTCTTCGGTGGGGCTATAACAGCCAGCAAAACAAACGGGGGAGAGCACACTATCTGTTCTCCGACAAATCTTTCTTTACATCCAGACGGATTGGGTCTGGTTTTATCTTAAACTAATGAGATGCAGTAGGGGTTGAAAGCAATGGTTTTACATAAACACTTGGCATTCAATGAGACAAAACAGAGAACACTCACCTCTAAAACACTCAAAACTGAATCTAACTGTGATGTGGCACTTGTGTCATTTTTTTAAGAATTAGATCCACTGGGTGAGGCAATTGCACTGAACATCTGGGAAGGTCAAGATGCTGACGTAACTATTACTCACGCATCCACTAATTATTTACCTCACCTGGCTGTGGCCACACCATTGCGCCAGTGGGATGAAGCATGTTAGAACCATTTGGTCATTAGTCATTAAGATAAATGATACATGTTTATTGCAGTTAGTAGCGAAAAGCACAAGATACGTTCCAGATTGTAGTTACAAATAAATGTAGGAGTGGGCGCGTGTTCATATTAGATATAAACAGCCGTTTCACTCTTTCCACCATATTTATTTCCATAATTAGGTCCAGAGGGGTGATTTAGAGCTTGAGTTGAGCCTCAAGCGAGAGCCCCTTTGTTGCAGAGATCTAGCCAATCCTGTTTAACTTTATTGCTTACATATATTATATTAATATGAGCTTCAGCATTCTGGTTTTATTAATGATGCTGTTTGTAAATTATAGTTAATTAGGTAGGATAAGGGACATTGAGTTGGGAATGGGAAGAATAATGTTGGTAGGATATGTTGACTCATGTTGCGTGGATGTGTCTCTGTGTGTGGTAAGCTGGCTCCTTCCGTGTTTTGTGAATGCTCCGTGGTTTTCCAAGTGTCTCTTTGTTATTCCAAGTTTTGCACGAGAACTGTCGTTTCATTTTGTATTTAAAGTGTTTTTGTTTTAGGTTTTTGAATAAAGTTAAGTTTCCTTGCGAATCAGTTCTCCGTGCCTCACTCTGTATCGCACGCATTCTCCAGGATTGTGACAATTAACAGTTCATACGCATTTCAAAGAATCAGTGAATAATGTTTGAACCAATTCACAAGGACTCAAAATAATTGGTTAATAATTTTTTTTAACCAGTTCACTTTTCAGAAAAAATATAACGAATCAGTTAATTATTTTTTTAACTCATTCACTACTCCTAAAGGGCCAGTCACACAGCCAATCACGCACGAATCAATCACAAATCACGCACAGATTGGGTTTGTGCGTGCTTGTACGTCGAGAAATTGACCAAAGTATTCCACGAACATTCGACGCACGCCTGACACATGAATCACGGACGGAGCGCGTCCAAACACGCACGCTTCGCGAACGTTCCACGTACAAGAACTTTCAGAATCCACATTATCAGTGGAATGAACGTGATACGTGCGCGGTTCATGCGTGATATGAAAGGTGGGGCGTCAGTGGACGGACGTGGACGTGCGCGGTTTCGAACCAGCGCCGACGCATAAGCACTGACGGCCGACGCGTGTCCCGCGTATAGTCATGCATACTCGACGCATAAACTATGCCCGCCGACTCATGAATAACGCACAGAAAAATTTTGAACCGTTCAAAACTCAAAATCACACACAAACCGCCTTCGACGCACATCCACTTACAATCACTGACGGCCCACGTTCGTTCCACCGATGAATTACGCATACGACACACGCTCTGCGCAGAAACGAAAATCTGTGCGTAATTCGTGCGTGATTCATGCGTTTTCGCTGTGTGACTGGGCCTTTAGGATATAAAATAATTGCTGATTTTATTCACTTCACAGAAGGACTCGAAGCAACTACATAAATATTTGACAAAATTCATCGCAGCCAACTCAAGGGAATAATTTTTGTAAAAGGTTCATTTACATAAACCGTTATATAGATATAAATAGATATAAAATATAGCAAATAAATCTGCAGAAATATTCACAAAAGATTTTAAACTTCTAAACATGAGAGAGATTTTAGGCGATTATGTTTGAATACTGCTTATTTTATTATTACATTTAGTTAGACGCTTCCCAAAGCAATATTGATATACTGCCGTTGCTGGTGTTCAATGCAATGACTAATCTGTTGAAATCTTCCATCTTGTATTTCAAACTAAAAGCTAATGACCTCTTGATAACCTACTATTCCTCGTTTAATTGCCAGATAGCACACATCCATTGCCTTCTGTTTCTGAAAAGTGTGATACACATTTAAACGGTAACATCCATTTTTCAGCTCTGAATCCTTCTGCTTATCCTTCTGGCATACTGTATCATTACAATCATACGACACAGACGACACCTGTTAACATAAGACACTTGACAAAGTACACCCATAAAGAGCTGTCCATTAATAGACATCTGTACTCCCAACTGTACAACTATGAATTTAGCATTCAATTCCTTTACTGCTGTCTAATGGCAGGGGGATATTTCTTTCATTACTTTTAAAAAGTTTTTTTTTCTTCTTTTACGCATTGATTTTTAAGCAGTTGCTTCCAATTAGTTGCCGCTCTCAGCAGTGATATCAGTCACCCAGAGGAGAGCGATAGACCCATGCAGACAGAACAAAAATGCTCTGATTAGAAAGCTGAGGAAATTCACACAGTCCTCTGCAAAGCCTGTCTTGTGTGACAACCTCGCAGAGTTGCCACACCAGATTATTGTGTAATTCATTGAGTCTCTACTGATTGACAAAATTATTCACTAGAATTAAAAACCCTGTGCACCACATTTGGCTGATCTTTCAACAATTAAGCTTGCAGAGATCACTTCCCACTTGGCTTTGGGTGGTTTTTGTTGGCTCCATGGTTTCTGATAATTCCACCATTAATGGATTGCTTTGATATTCTGTCACTCTTTCATTTGAAAGGTTTTTAGAGAATATTCCAAGGCCTCGTATTGTCATAGGCCGGGGGATCCTTTACACGTCTTGAGTCCGTCAACTATGTTGTGATCAGACGGGTCTTCAAGGACGTGTTTTCTGTGATTAAACATAAGCACAAGGAGAGGAAGTGGCTCACATTTCATCAATCAAACATCTCTTGGTGTTCGAACTTGAACAAATGTCACTGTTTGAAAAACTATTAATTATTACATTCATAAAATGACTTACTGAACAATGCTTTTCAGTATTGCTTAAAACAAGATGTTTATCTAATTTTAAGACAAATAATTTATTCACTAAAGAAAGACCTGTTTGGACCAAAGACCAAATGTGTTTTATTATTTATTAAAAGTGTTGGGGATACAGTAATACCTCGGTTTACGAGTTTAATTCGTTCCAAGAGCTCGTAACCCAAAATTCTCATAAACCAAAACAATTTTCCCCATAAGAATGCACTAGAAATCAATCGATTCGTTCCACACGACCACAAATGCCCATTTTAAATATTTTTTTGGTTTTACCTTATTACTTACAGTTAAATGATAACCATATAACCATTAAGATCTCATATTAATACTAATTAATAATTGACAATTAAACTCTAAAAATACTTGACAATTTACTGTAACGCGCACTTTAGCTTTGAGTAGCGTCACTGCTGGCGTGATGGAGACGAGAGGAGGGGGAGGGGGAGCGGGGCAAGGTGTTACTGCTTAGAGGGAGAATTTCCTACCTTCATTCTATATGCTGTACTGTACGTATATATTTCACTACGTGAACAATAGCGATCACAATTAATGTTAACAACACAAGGTAAAACCGCTGTAAATCACTTATAAAAGTATCACTGTGGTGAATGATGCAGCCAAACCGAGCGACGCTGAGAGAATGAACGAGTTAAGGGGTGATAAAGGGGTTGGAACAGCGTGACTGTTTTATGAGAGGCTGTCGTTAGGATATTTCCAGTAAAAATGCGTGCAACGATGCTGAGAGTTAGATCTTTTCCATACAAAAATGCGCGTGGGCGAGGGAATATTTTTCTCACACATCAATTCAATGCTCGTACACCGATTTGACCCTCCATGCTCGTACATCGATTTGCTCGTATACAAAGTCACTCGTAAACCGAGGTATTACTGTATTTACTTTTCCTAGCTAATAATCCCGATTGGCTCTATCTCCCTAGTTTTCTGTTACTTTTTCCTCTGCTTATTGTTTTTTTAATAACAAAAATGTTATATTCTTGGCAAATATAAGTTTCACACCAAAAGTGAATTGAATAAGCCTCAGGCTGAAGGAAATGATCATTTGTGGCTGTACAGCTCATTTATTCAAGCCTTTCAGCTGTTCTGTCATTCTGGATCGCAGAAGAATAGGACGTAGGAAACTAAAGTTCAACACTCTTACTTCAGCAATTAAAACATGAAATAAAAAGCGAACCATAAATGTGATGTTCATCTAAAGTTGCTTTTGCTTATTAGTTTGGTTGAGTTGAATCATCAAAGGTCATCAGCAAAGACGTTGCTTAATAAAGTGAGATTAAATACAATTGTACATGTTTGCATTTCACTAGTTGTACTCATTTTGAGGAAATATCTATTTTAAGGAAATGAGTAAATGCCTGCTCACCTTTAGTCTAGAACTACAATAGCCATCATGTTTACCCAGTGCACACAATGCCTCTGCAAAGTAAAAAAGAAACTTAGATATTTTGTTGTAAATTTAAAAGTAATGGATTGCTTTTTGAAAAAATGTATCTGATCACGTAATTCACATTACTTGTGGTTTATTCTAGATATGCATTGAGTTTTGTGTTTGCATTTCTGTTCTATTATGTAGTTTTCTTTCTTTTAAAAGGAACTGAATGTGTTTGTAACAATGCTCATAGTTCAGGGAAGAAGCAGGCAAACGATCAACGCAACTTTAATTCACAAAATAGACAAAATAAACTAAAGTAAAGAGGCAACCCCTCACTGACAACTGCCACATAAACTAAAACAAAATTCCTTTCCCACGGCTCTCGGCCCCGCCCTGCTTGCCACAGTGTTAATTGGTGTTAACTATAAGATATTAGTCACAATTTAATTTAACAATTGTATATATAATGTATATAAAGTGTGAACATCTGTAAAGAGGCTTCATTTTGGCTCAAGAAAAAAGGATTGTCCCCATGTGTAGATATTTTAATGCATGCGCTGAAAGGGGAGTTTGATATCTAGAGGTTGCCATGGCTGCTAAAAGCTCTCTCGGTCACAAAAGCACAACGTTTAGGTCCCTGCGTACCCCATAACTAACTATTCTTCTTGGCCCTGTCATCAAGAACCTGTTTGTTTTGTTGTTCTGTCAGTCATATATGCGGCAACCTCTAATGCACTGTGTCCTGATTACTGTGTTTTGCAGAGACAAAGCCGGCCTGCACTTTCAATGGAGTGGAGTACCATGATGGGGACATGTTCAGGATGGACGCTTGTCGCTTCTGCCGCTGTCAGGGAGGAGTTTCCATTTGTTTTACGGCCCAGTGTGGCGTCCTCCACTGCGAGCGCTACTACGTCCCTGACGGAGAGTGCTGTCCGGTCTGTGAAGGTTAGATGACCCTTGCATTAGCTCGGGAAACCTCGAATTCAAGAAAATATTCATGTTCTTCATACACTGTTTAATAAGAGCGCAAGCAGGCATCTATGTGCACCTTTCTTCAAATGATACAAGCTGTCTTTAGCATTTGCCTTCTGCCTTAGGGCCTGCTTTGCATTTTCTGTTGATGCTCTGCCTGTAATTGAGGTGATTTTTGTGAATTTTAATGAACTATGTCATCCAGGTCCAAAACTAGTTTCTAAAGCAATTATGACATGACTAGATTTTAGTACTTCTCAGAGAATATTGTGCATTTTTACATTACGCGATGGGGAAGATTGTGTCAATTGGACAGTAAATTTGCAGGATAAATTCTTTTTGTGCATGTATTCTACCGATTCAATGAGCACCCAGGGTTAATTAGTTCAGGGAAACTGTTCATTGTTTTATTTTGTAGACAACCTGTAATAGGCTGCCAGGGAGCATGTAATTTCGATTGGTATGCTTCTCTTGTGGGTAGGTTCTGTTGTCCAATACATTACTGCTTGGAATTACCTTGCTACATTTTCTGCTCATGTTATATTTATCAGATTGTGGTCATGTTGAAATTAGTTTGCAAATGATTTTGCTGTTATGTAGTTAATTAAAGCAAAACTCCCCAGTCCCCCGTAGCTTTCCTCATGAGAGTTTTACTGCGATAAATTAAGCAAATGAAGTTGGCCAACTGAAGTTAGACTGCTCACAGTAAATATAAGCCTGTATGAATCCATATGCTGGCTCATGGGGAGCCTTGGCTTATGAATCAGACAAATCGTTTGAATCAACCATTTAATCAGCAACCTTTTTGACTTCATTGTCCACAACAAAATTCAAAAGCTTTATGACATTTCTAGTTGTCAGGGTTAGGGTTATGATGTACTGTATAAGGATTTTGTACTCACAATTTCAACCTGATAGAATATTTTAGACTTTGGCATAAGATGGAGCCTAATATAGTTATAAGCCATGGAGTTACAAGCCAAGATTTTATTAATTTACATGACTTATTTTTTAGGTCTATAAATCACACTTTCGTGATTGAAGACCCTAGAGCACTGGCAGTGTGAATGAACAAACAACAAAAATTCTTCTGAAATTATTTTTTTCCCATAACATCTGTGTGAAAGGGGGATAAGATGGTCCAAACGTTTCATCAGATGGTCTAAACTGGTCATTAGCTAGTCTACAGTATGCTGGGTATTAGCTAGTCCAGGCTGGTCATTAGTTGATCCCGATCAGTCCAAGCTGGTGTTTAAATGCTCCAAGTTAGTTATTAGATGATCTAAATTGGTAATTTGCTGGTTCAAACTGGTTATTAGTTGGTGCAAGCTTGTAGACCATCTTGAACCAGCAACAAACTTAAGGTGGTCAGGAACTGATATGTGGCAGCTATCATTCAATGTCTTTTTGCACTTTCCTTTTTCCAGACCCCATCTACCCGGTGCTCAATTTAGCCGGCTGCTATGTGAATGGGCAGATCCTGGCTCACGGAGACCATTGGCGTGAGGACGACTGCACCTTCTGCCAGTGTGTGAGTGGAGACGCTCGCTGTGTGGCGGCTGCCTGCGGCCACAGCTGCCTCAATCCTGTCACCATTCCCGGAGAGTGCTGCCCCGTGTGTGAGGGTAAGAACACGTGCACTATGGATGTGTGTTGGAGTTGTATTATTATCGTTCTTGGACCTGAAACTTACTTCAGTATTTCATCAGAAATGTTTCTAGTTATGTGCCATTATGAAAGAATGGCTGTTGCCAAGGCGTCCTTACTTTTTATAGGTCGTTCTGGATGTATGCTTGAGTGTTGTACTGCTGGTCCTCGCTAGATTGTTGAATTGTTCCTAATCAGCCTAAATGATATGTCTTGAGTCCTTTCACCCAGGCAACAATTGCAAGTCATAGAATTAACCCTTAGCACTAAATATGAACATTAATTCATTCATTTGAGTCCAGGTAGAATCCTAAGACCTTAAAAATATTAGACTTGAGACAGACTTGTCTAAATATGGACTTATTTGTCTACAAAACGATAAGGATATCACAGTGAGTGATGATTCAACAAAGCTGCTGAATTGCTTAAATGAATTGGACTGCTCTATCTATGTCTGTAAGCAAGCACATTCTCCATTTCCTCTCAATGTTCTCTAGTTCTCTGAATGTTTTTGAGTTTCCATTCCAGTCACATACTGTATGTGTGAATAATCTACTAGACTGAGAGTAGGGCATGCAGGTGCATACCTGGATCCCCCAGCAACCCACTTCCAGCACAACCTAAACATCTGCATCATCTCATATCTCAGATCTATATGCTTTGTGTCTCCTTTACTGTCATGCATTGCTGCACCAGAACCCTTCCTGTAGATTTCCCTCCATTAGACCCTCACCAGCAGTGCAATATCATATCCCGCCTGCCAGTGTTTTTTTCATACTGCTCACAGATCTGTTGCGGGTACCCCTGGGACTTCCACTCCCTCTGCAGCTGGCTGGGTTTCCCGCTCAGCGTTTGTTGCGAACGAGTGCTTTGCAGCGTTTTGTATCTCATTGTAATCTTTGATTAAGCACTGCGAGGTATGGCCGTGCACTTCAGTATGCAAGAATGCAGGTCGGTGTGCCGGGGCGTGGACTACATTCTTGTAGAGAGGGTTTATAAAGGTTACACATGGGAAGAAGAGAGCGAGTGATAGATGAGTGGCAGGTATGTCGGATAATGAATTTCTCCCAGGATTGGCTGTGTGTCGACCAATGACATCATCCTTTTGAATAAAGCCGGAGAATATAGATTTTCTCACGTCTCTGTTTGCCGTCTAGATTTTCAAATCACAAAGCTACATGATGTTCTTTTTTTCCCTGGTTACTTACAGACTTGGGAGCGGGAAAGGATAGCTTGTTCAGAGCGATTAACAATCTTATCAAAACATCCTAAATGCCAGTCTGACAATATGTGTGGAGGAGGTTATGAAAAAACATACTAAACAACCACCATTTTTTGTGGCTGTGGGGGCGAGACTCCACCAACTGTCGTGTTGATTATGATCAATGCCGTTTCAGTGGAATTGAGTCACACCAGGGGTAATAGGATTCCTGTCTGTCTCATCTACCCTCTGCACCTTCAACCTCCTTCCAATTAAAGATCCAAGCAAAATGAAGCATCCTTCTCTTGCTCCGGCGCAGTATATTGAGAGAAAACAACGCCTGGAGTGCTTCGTCTCATAGTGGTGCTTGCTAATACTGAAGGCAATCCTTACTATGGCTCACACTCTGGGTTATGGATGTCAACAAATGTGCTACATACATGAGTGATGCCTTAAATTGTGTGGCTTGCTGAGTAGCAGTTTCTAAGCAGACTGACTTGTGATTTTTATACATGCTATAATATTAAATCTTTTGAAAAATCCCAAAGAGTTCAATGCACTTTTGATTTTAAGTAGGGACATTTAAACCAGGGTGTTTATGCAAGGGTATGCAAGGGAGTATGCAAGGGAGGCGGTGTCTCCTCAAAACAAAAACAAAAAAACTGGATGACAAAATAATTGGTATTACAAAATAAAACAAGGCAAATATTACAAAATGTAATATAAATAAAATAACACTGCCCAAATGTGAACACCCACGTGCCTCTTCTCCTCCCACTGACCTCCTAATGCTATTATTTACATTACTTTAAACCTTCAAACGATTACCATACGGTGTTTAACAATTCGATTTTTATCCTCCAGAATATTATCTTATTTGTACTATTCTGATGCCAGGCTTTTTATACAGTTGTTATGAATAATATTTGAATGATCTCAAATATTATGATAATAACAGTTTTTATAAAGTACATTCAAGCAAAATAACATTATCATGTTATCATATTGTCACATTGTGTGTAGATACAGCACGGAGACGAAGGAACTTCAGACGAAATGTCTTTTAATTGCTAAATCTCAGGAAACACACAACATTATGCAAACGCTAGAGCAACATGCTGATTACAGTGATGTAACTTTGAAGAGAACAGATCAGGAACTGAACAGAACAGGGCTAAATACCCAGGGATATAATTAAAGAAACATGACATAGCCAACAGGACTGACAGGAGGTGATTACAGGACACAGGTGACCACCATCAGAGGATGGGTACATAGTGGTCATAAAGGGATGGACATGGTCAGAAACAATGCTCAGGTAGGCCATGGCATTTAAACAATGCCCAATTGGCACTAAGGGGCCTAAAGTGTGCCAAGAAAACATTCCCACACCATTACACCACCACCACCAGCCTGTACAGTGGTAACAAGGCATGATGGATCCATGTTCTCATTTTGCTGTTGTAGCCCATCCACCTCAAGGTTGTGTGTGTTGTGGCTTCACAAATGCTTTGCTGCATGCCTCGGTTTTATCGAGTGGTTATTTCAGTCAAAGTTGCTCTTCTATCAGCTTGAATCAGTCGGCCCGTTCTCCTCTGACCTCTAGCATCAACAAGGCATTTTCGCCCACAGGACTGCTGCATACTGGATGTTTTTCCCTTTTCATACCATTGTTTGTAAACCCTAGAAATGGTTGTGCGTGAAAATCCCAGTAACTGAGCAGATTGTGAAATACTCACACCGGCCCGTCTGGCACCAACAACCATGCCACGCTCAAAATTGCTTAAATCACCTTTCTTTCCCATTCTGACATTCAGTTTGGAGTTCAGGAGATTGTCTTGACCAGGACCACACCCGTAAATGCATGGAAGCAACTGCCATGTTATTAGTTGATTAGATATTTGCATTAATGAGAAATTGAACAGGTGTTCCTAATAATCCTTTAGGTGAGTGTATGTTTTGCTTGCACAAAATGGCGACAAAAAACAAAAACTCAGGATGCAAAGTATCTGATTAGTGGTCCATAAGACTTGAGGTTGTTTGAGCTGGTTGAGGTAGTGAGGAAGAAAGCAGTGGATAGACAGAGTGACAGCAGCATGTCTGCAGACCTCCACAGAACAGCATGCTCACATTCACCGCTTTTCAATTAATCTTTCATACACCTTTCGGCCTGTGAAGCAATTAGAGGTTTAGATGGGTCTGCCTGACCACGCAGAGCACTCACTTCGGTACTGAGGTGAAGTGAGGGGGGAGTGCACTGTGGCTTTCCATACAAAGTTCTATACACACAATACCATCAATGCATCTCTAACCACATCTCAAATACAGAGCTCTCTCTTTATTTGAATTCTCTCTCTTGCTCTTTCTCCGGGCGGTGCAGAGGTAGATCAAAGGCAGTGTGTGTGCCTGCTCATCATCCTGGACCGCAGTGAAAGGTTAAGCACAGACAGACTACATGAATGTGAAAATATTCAAACGGTTTCGAAATCCTCCCACTGTGACAGCAAGGTGACTAACCGCTTAGTGCTTCATATGAATTCATCACTCTGTATTTTGCTCTCACACTCATGTCATTCAAATGATATGGTATTCTTACTTCCATGGAGCACAAAAAGAGAACTTTAGCAGATTGTCTCACAACATAAAAGCAGTTCATGCCCATATTTACACTTTCTACCACTGCACAAAGAAAAGTTAAGTTCCACAATCACTTAGTTTTTACATATAGTGGAAATGAGTTTAAAGCTGACAAGATCTAGACTAAATGAATGAGTAAAATAGCCCCATAAATGGGGTCTTATATATCTTGTGCGCCATATTTCTGAAGTCTTCTGAAGTCATAAATATCAAAGTCATACCTTTGTGTGATGAACAGACCAACATTTAAATAACATAAAACCAACATCAAAGAACTAGCAGCAACAAAGGTTAACTGTGGTGTCACCTTTGCCTCACTTAGACACACAAAAACTACAGCCCATGACCAACTAGCATGTATGTTCTGTGCCTGTGTGAGAAACCAATAACACTCCATACCAGCAGGTGGCGGTTTTCTGTATTGTCATTCTAAAAGCGACACCAGAAGAGCTAGGACTGCGGATATATAAACTGTAAACAAGCCATGCTTGCTTAACATATTCACACCAATTTTGATCACCACGGACAGATTTGTAATGTAGGTGCTTCGAATATATCGGACACTGAACAGCCAATCAGAGTGAAATATGTTAACATCACAGCCTTTACTCACACAAACCTTTCATATGGCTTCAAAAGGCTTGGAATATGGACCATTTTTAGTGAGTTATTCCTGTATTTGGAATGGCATTCAAAAGGTTCCAGCTAGGAGCCATTCGTTAACCGTTAACATTGAGCCCTTGAGCAAGCCCTAAGTTGCTCCAGGGCTATTTTCACTGTAATAAATATTTGATACTGTTGTTCTGGATAAAAGCACCAGCTAAATGTCAGTATAGGGAACAGCAGTAGTACTAAAGGTTTGATATTTGGGCATCTATTCTCCACGGCTATGGTGTAATGTAAGATCTTTAAATAGATATTACAGATTTTTCACAAGTTAAGCAATTTCGACATCAGTTCAATAACTAAAGAAAACTATTTAGACTCAATTTGATAAGTCAATCAAACCAAAAAAAAAGCTTAAAGTAAAGTACTTGCTATGAATGTCTATTTTAATTATGGAAAGGTAAAAGCAGAAATAGGCAGCCTTTGTTTTTGTTGAAGTGCAGTACAAATTCTTCAGGACAAAAATGTGATGTGAAGTTCTCAAAATCGTACTTTGAATGGTGGGACTACTGTTTAATGTGAATGGATGTCTGTTACCAATGCAATAACAATGGATTTTTGTCTACAAAAATTATCCATTTTGGCTTTGTCATTGGTTTATCGTGTTTCCATAGCCATTAAAAGAGTTGAAAGATTGGTTATTACTTTTGGAATTAGATATAAGGCATAAAAAAGATCAATAAATGATTTTCAATAAATGTAAAGCAGTAAATCCCGCTCCCCTTTATGGAAGCAACATTTTTGGTTTCATTTTATTTTATTCTATTGACTATAAGTAACTTTGCAACTACATGTCAACTTACTCTAACCCTAATCTTACCAGTCTATTAATACTGTAATACTGTACTAATACTCTAATCAGAGTTAGTAGACATGTAGGTGCAATGTTACTTATAGTCAAAAGAAATTGTAAATGCAGCCTCAACGCTGCAGAATAGAAACTGTGAGATCGAATCGTTGCGAATCGCTGTTGCAGCTGGTTAGTAGACTTCAAAAAAAATGGACAAGATTTGTGTCACGCCACGTTTGGTTAGGATATGCTGTAGGCTTAGGGCTGTTTCAGAATTTGCATTGATTTCATATTGCTGCTAAGTCTGCATTACGATTGCATCTGTTTGGTATGGTGGATTTTTGTCCACATTTTGTTTTAGATATGATTACTTTGGGAATATCGGTGTTGTATGGCCAGAAGTAAAATGCAACATTTTTTTCTAACTCTAAACTTTAATGAATTCCTTCTGTCACAGATATAGTAGTCACTGAATATGTTCAATGCCTTGTGTATTTAAAGGTTAGAGCATCAAATTTACTTTGTCCATGACTCCTGTTTTGAAGTCACACACACACAGTTCTGTTTTTGTCACCTTGGTGGTTCCATCCATAACAAAGCCTGTTGTCTCCTGCTGTCAGAGCTGAAGTGTCGGCAGCCTTGTGATAGCGGTACTGCAATCAAAAATAAAGATAGGACTGTTACTCCATTCTGCGATTTTTTCTTGTGAAATGGCCATACGCATTCAGCAGAGCCATATGTGGCCCTATTAAAAGATGGGAAATGGGGAAATAAAAGGCAGCTGTGATGTCTGATGATGCCTGATATCTCCTTTGATAGACGTCTTAAATAGCCATACCTGTTGACAAGGTCTAGAGAAGTCTGCTCTCATTGGCATGTTACATGCAGCCGTTTGAGCCATTTCCCATCAATCTATACTTAGCTTGTATTTTATAATAGTTGCCTATATATATTCATATATTTATTGTGGATGTAAATACACATACAGTATATCTTGATGTTTATTAAGGACCAAATCAGCATATTAGAATATATGAAGGATCATATGACACTTACGACTGGAGTAATGATGCTGAAAATTCAATTCCAGTTTGTCTTTTTTTTCTTCTTCAGAAAACTGGAACTTCCATTCATTTTTGAGTGATTACACCACTGTTTTAATTAGTTTTCGATACGTTGAAACAGATGGTTTGAATGAATCACTGAAATGAATCAAAGCATTTATGCATTTATTCTACTGGCAGTGGCTGTGAAAAACGTGATGGTCAAATAAAAAGGGTATTATTAAAATCATTTCATGTTCACACTGTCAGTTTTTGGGATTGAAAACCGCATTTGTTTTTGTAGACTGTTAGGTCAGGGTTAAGGGTAAGGTTTTCGGTTAGTAGAATAAGTTGACGTAGTTGCAGAATTACTTTTAGCCAGCATAATGTCTGTTATAAAGTGTTAGCAGATATTAAACAGACAGTCTACTAATACTGTAATGAGAGCTAGTTGACATGGAGTTGCAAAGTTACTTAGTTACTAATAGTTAATAGAATGTCTAAAGTGGACCATCGAAAATAAAATGTTACCCGCATTTACTTACAGGTGTGAGTCTCCAAATGTCCCATTCAAACAGCAACTTACAGTAGCATCTCGTCTTTCATGAGTAAACATAGCAACAGTTAAGTAATATCAAAGATTTCGACATTCGTAAAACTGAAAAGTCAACTTTTGATACAAGTGTAGTCCAATCGAGCCGGAGAGCGCGTGTGATTTCTGTGTTGAGAGCAAGCATTTGTGTCGTGCCACTCGTGCATAAAACAAATCTGACGGGACCCACTGCAGTGGAGAACAGTGTAAAAAATATTTAAAACACAGCTTGTATCTCCATCACTGTAAGTTACCGAAAAGGCAGAGTGTCTCTGTCACACTGATGACTGAATTAAATGTCCAGTCCAGATCCGTTCACACACCACATTTTGAATCCACATTGAATCCACATACAGTAGTACCTCAAGATACGAAAGGCTCAACTTACGAAAAATCCAAGTTACGAAAGCAAAGACGAATAATTTTACTGCTCTACATACGTAAAGTTTTCAAGATACGAAAGGTTTCTGAAAGTCCGAGATTCGCCCCATAACAATTTTGAAACTCGCGCCGCACGCCGCCATCTTAGTTATAGTAGACTCGCCACCATCCTCCTGCTCTCCCATTGGTTCCTGATGCTAGCCAAGCCATGAGATCCTTCTCTCTAATTGGACAGCATCCCTCCCATCATGCATCTTCTAAACATACGTGCTAGCGTGCTTTAGCTTAGCCACTCCGCACCCGAAACTTTACCGTACGCAATCGGCATTCGTGATGATAAATTTTATTTTTATAGTTTTCCTTAAATTTTTTATGTGTTTTCGTAAAGTTAAGTGTACGTACGTTATCTGAGAATGCGGTTCTCACTCTAAATAACTGAACTGTGTGTGAAAGTAAACATATAATGTCTCGAATACAGAACTGACACCTGTATTCCACTGCTGTGTGTACTTATAGTGTTAATTCATTTAATATGGAATATCTTAGTTCTTATTGTTAGTATTTAGCAACATTTTTTTTATGTAGCCATTTAGTAAGTATAAATATCTTTGTTTTATTTTAATAAATATTAGACTGTTGTGTAACATTGAATATACAGTAATCCCTCGCCACTTTGCGGTTCAAGTTTCGCGGCTTCAGTGCATCGCGGATTTTTCAAAAATATTCATCGAAAAATAAAAATTCTAAAATAGCGCCATATCGGCAGCCGTATTGCGGAAAGCAGCATTGTTTTATTGTGATGCGCGAGAGAAACGGTTTCCCAGGATTCCAGACAAAGAGAGAAACTCTCTCAGAGGCTTTGTACACACCCACGGCACAAGACACGCGATTTGTTCCCGGTGCGAGATCGACCGATGAGAGCACAAGTGGATGTATCCCGTGATCTGATTGACTGATCCTACTTCGCTGATTTTCACGTACGCGGGGAGTTCCGGTTCACATTAACCGCGATAAATGAGGGATCACTGTATTGTAAATATCCAACATATCCCCCGGCACAAGCACTGGTGTCTGCTTTTCTGAACAGATGTACCCACTCCACTGGTGTCTTTTGACACTGAAACCGTCCTACCGATGCTGGTGTGTGTCCATGTCCCGCCTCAGTCCTGCCACTGTCCTCTGGGCCCTGTTGGACACAGCCCTGACTCTATCCCCCTGGTCCCAGGACAGCTTAATTTAGCTCATTTGCCAGCTGCCCTGCACTCTGTGCATTTTTATTTCCTAATTATTATTTGTTAGAAGACCTCATTTCCTCAAGGTGACACCCTCTCCCTGTCAGAAGCAAGTTATTGTACCAGACGCAGCATGTGTAATTAAGCAAATGAAAGCTGTCAGGTTGGGTTCAACCCCCAAAGATTGCACATCAGGTTTTGAAGGAAAAGCCACAGCCAGTAGTTTTGCACTGGTATTATCCCATATTAAATGTTTAAATATGTGCATTCGTTACAATTTACTTGTTTATTTCTAGAAGTCTTTGAATATGAGCATGATTTGTTTGTTGTGGCCACATAGGAAGAGGCAAAACGAGACACTGATGCCGACATGGCTTCAAATGTTACAGTAGTATTAATGAAACAGCATGCTTTAATAAATAAGAAAAAATAATGCTGTTTTTTTTTTCACCTCACGTTTTTATTTATCGCTGAGAGCTCTTTTTTAATTTAATAACTCTTTGTCCTTACATTTGAGACAAATTGGAGAGAGACAAGTTGCCACTTTTAATCATTCATTGCCATTATGTGATAAGGTTTTATTCACAGAACGTGCATTTTCCTAAAGAATGTGTTTTAACAGCACCAAATAGTTCAACCACCTCCATAATTTGTCCAAAGAACATTTTTTGCAGTTAGTGAGATTTTTGGTTACACTTTATTTTGATGGTCCACTTCATAATCCAAAAAATTCTCAAAACATTCGTGAACTCGCTAATTAATATTACCACTATATATTTCCTTTTAAGGTTTAAATCTTACATGATAAAGTTTTGGTAATGCATATGTCATGTCAGTCATTTATATATTTGCCAACCGACGATAATTTTCCTTAAATATGTCTGTTACGGAGGGTTTCCGGTAACCGAATCCACAACAATATTCACTCTGTTTTTAGGTATCGTCGTTATTAATCGGTATTCTCATTGATTTGCAGGAAAATTCGGGATTTGATGCGCAGGGAAAGTCTGCAAATCCCTCACACAAGTCAAAAAATGTGTTGCTGCCAGATCTTGATCAACAAAAATAACATTGTATTTTATACAAAATTACCTAGACTAAATCCAGTGAAAACAGTTATTACTGAAACTATTTTCTTAGTACAGTAGAACCCCGCCTTGCGAAACGCTCTATATACGAAAAGTTCAACATACGATAAAAGATTTCAGGGTTTTTGTCACCCGAGTAACGACAAAATGATTGAGATGCGAAAAACGAAATCTCGGCCGAGGCGACGATTTCCGAGTTTTGTTTTGAAATTCGCACGCCACTGACCCGGAAACTCGCATCAATCGTCCCGCTCTCCCATTGGCTGTCTCCCGGCCAATGTTGCCAGATTGGACAGAAGATTACCAGCCCAACTACAGCTTAAAACCCGCCGTGAACCCACCCAATCTGGCAACACTGCTCCCGGCTCTGACGCTAGCTTTCGCTGCAACATCCTGCTCTCCTATTGGTCAGCATCACTCCCACCAGTCTCTGCGTAGCGGTGTTCCTCTCCCATTTCACTTCACGGTGAAAGTGAAAGGGAAGAAGAGGATGCTCTCCATGGAAACGAAAAGGGAGATAATTGAGAAGTATGAAGCTGGGATGTGCTTGTCATACCACCCTGAACAAGCATAGCTTTATTATAAAATGAAATGTGGTGTTTTCGTAGGGCTTGGAACGGATTAGGCAATTTACATGTAAAAGCCTGACCGACTTACGAAAATATCGACTTACGAAGCCAACCTTGGAACGGATTATTTTCGTAAGTCGGGGTTCTACTGTATTTCATTTTCTCTATAGGGAAATTTCTTTTTAACAAAAAACCTGCTGTAACTATCCAAGGCTGTTAATAGTGTTAAAATCATAATTTTTGCTTGTTTTTTTATTTTTATTTAAATAATATTTTATTATATTATAATATTTATTATAATTATGTTTTATTTATAATAGTTTATTAATATTTATTATAGGCTATTATACTTTTTTTTCGTATTAAAAATAAATATTTCCGGCATACGTTTAAATTGCGAGTACTTGTGAAGGCATGACTCGGGCTACTTTCAGAAAAAGGTCCAACACCTCTGGCAAAATGTGTCATGAGCGAAAGTACGTTTTGAACAAGGGAGTCTCGCTTAACAAAATCATCCAACGTATCTGCATCCCGTGTTTGTTTGTTTTTGACATAACACATCACCTCGCAGACCTAGTTATCACTCGTCACTGCATTCTACTAACTAAAAGTAACTATAAGCAACTGCATGTCAACTAACACTCATGAGAGTATTAGGTTGGGGTTAGGAGTCTTGGTTTGAGTTAGTAGACAGTAGTCAGTGAAATGTCTGACGTGGACTGTCAAAATAAAGTGCTTGCTTTTTAAAAATAAATGTTTCGATGCATTTTTTATGATCTCCAAGGCTGCATTTGCAACAAAAGAACATTAATATTGTGAAATATTATTATAATTTGAAAAATTATTTAAATTTTAAAATGTTTATTCCTGTGATGGTAAAGCTGTGTCACATGATCCTAAAAATAATGATTAGATTCTCCCATTTCTAGTTTATCAGTAGAGGGTTTTTTTTTCAGGTTTTTTGAATTTTCAAAAGCATGTATTTGAAATAGAAATCTTTTATAATATAAGATTCTTTACTGTGAAAAATTAATGTATCATTGCTGAATAAAAGTATAAAAAACGTTTGAATGGTAGTTCATATTTAGTTCTATATATTTCATGTTTAATTACATTTTTCACACTAATAAACCTGCAGCAGTGTAGCCAGTCAATGAACAGTCAGCCAGTAATGATACAGATGTACGTTTCACAAATTCTATTCAAACATACCTGAATGTAATGACTTTATGAGTTTATTCAATGAAGGAGTGTTTCAGTCCAATAACTTGTTTGCTTGCGAGTCTTTTTGTGAGTCATATGTTGGTAAATCAGATTAGACTAGTCATGCTGTATGTTTGTTTTTGGTTGTATAGAGTGAATACGCAGTCGAAAGATGTTGTCTTGGCTTTATTTTGCAGTGCAGTCTTTTTGTTTCTTCACATTCAGACCACAACTCTTATCGTACTCATGTCTTTCGCCTTGGCACTATAGATTCAGCAACAGTGCTGGAAACACTGACCACAAAAATGTTGTTTTGAATGTATTAAACGGACAGTTCACCGTGAAATGAAAATTCGACGGTTTACCCTTATTGGATTTCAGACCCATATTATTATCTCTTTTTCCATGAAAGACAGAAGCAGAACTTTCTTAGATTACACTTTATTTTGATGGTCCACTTTAGACATTGTACTAACTATAAGTAACTTTGCAACTAGCTCTCATTAGAGTATTAGTAGACTGTTATGTTAGGGTTATGTGTAGGGGTTCGGGTTAGTGGAATAAGTTGATATGTAGTGGCAAAGTCACTTATAGTCAGTAGAATGCCTGTTGGGGAACCATCAAAATAAAGCATAAGTAGGTAGTTTACTAATACTAATAATGAAAGTTAGTTGCAAAGTCACTTATAGTCGGTAGAATGTCTAAATAAAGTGTTACCATTTCTTTTTCACGCTTCCCTTTCCATACAATAAGAAGGACACAGTTGAGATCTGATAACGAATTGACTCCCAAAATTCAGGCCATGACAATCGAATTTACATTCAGCCTGAGAAACGAGCAACTAATTGTTAATGCAATGACGGCTCTCTCTTTTGGCCACTGACAGCTCATGTGTCTCTTCTCCATGTGCGGTTCAAGCAAATCAAAAGAGGTCCGTGTCTTGATTTGCGAATTCTGAGACAAGTCTGTCTCTCTCCACCGCAGTGTCTCCCACCAGGCGTGCGGGCTAGGGTCAGCCCACCAGAGACAGCAAGCTGTTTAAAAGAGCAGCTTAATGAGCATAAACAAAACACAGTGGGTCTGCTTCACTAATAATTGCATACAAGTAGCACACGCTTATACATTCCTTCTCGTCCTCGTTCCAGTGCTAATGATTCTCGATTATTCTTTACGAGGAAGCGCGGGCCTGCAGTTACTAATTACCATAATACACGGCCAAACCGTCTCCATATATTTCAATTTTCAAAGAACTGCCTGAGAGCACACACTGCAAACTAGAAATGTGAATTTTCATTTTTGTCTGAAGTATCCCTTTATGATGGATCATCTGTTGTTGGTCGTATATAAAATTGAAAAGCATACTCATGTTTGCTTATATACTTCAACGTTAAATTGTTTTCCTATAGCAGAACAGCATGGCAAAAATCAAAGAGAAGCTGATTGGGTGATCTATTTGACAGGCACAAACCAATCAATTGAGTCAGTAATTTCAGCATGTACTACAAGCATTCAGGTTTTGCAGGAGTGGCGAATTATAGATTCTTGTCGCACTGTGAAAGTCTCCAGTGATGATGACTCGTTTTTGGACTGCTGCCATCAACTGTATTTGTAGTCATGAAGGCTTTTATCCATTTTAGACCTCGACAACTTTATCTATCATCTCTCTTTCTTTACATCTATACGTCTGACTAGATTGTTTCCCATCTTTTTCAGAATGTGATAAATCTTTCGATCGGAAGGATTGAGATCAAATAGAAACTTGTTAGAGTTGTCATAACCTAAATGGAAAAATGGTTTTATGTCATCGGTATACGTTGAAATTCTGTATTACACAGTTCTGTAATCTGTTATACAATTTAATCAAATAAATTATAACCAAGTGGAATTTTTTTAGACTGAAATGTCACTGTGAACAGATAAGATTTGTTTGATTGTTGTTGTCTTTACAGCCAAGTAAGGTTTTTTTCTCCCAAAATATTTTTTGGGTGTTATTATTATTTAATATACACTAAGTAACCTTTGGCCCTCTAGCAGTTAAAAAACAAAACCACATGTACTTTGTGAACGAAAATTGTTTCGGATGTGTTTCGGCTCTGTGTGACTGTGGGAATGAATATGACTTTAGAAAAGTATGTTGTTCTGGGAAGGAGGAGATGGGAACCGGTGAACATTCATCAACTTTACTTCTAAAATAAAAGTAACGCACACAAACACCAAACACAACTAAAATCCAGGCCTCTCTTGTCCTTCACTATTGTTGCTCTTCCTTTTATGCTTCCGTTCCTCCATGAGATACGAGGGTCTTATGTTCCTCAGCCCTGCCCTGCTCGCCACAAAGATAATGCTTAGAGAATTTCATATAGCAGTTTATCTGTTCAATAAATTCTTTACCTGTTGAATAATAAAAACTCAATATCGGCATCGCTTTTACAAGATTTCTAAAAAACCACGCCAATGTTGATTCTTGTTTTATTACGAGCTCTGTTGCGTTCTTTTTTTCAGACTGTCCTCTGTTTCGGCGTTTGGATTTTGGAGATTTAGCGTGCTTTATATCAACCTTTTACGCTTGTTTATACAACTGACCTGCCACTAGCACACCATTAACGCATCAAAGTAGTTTACGGATATGATGTCAAGTGATGAATGTACTCAATTTCCTGTAAAACTCATCCCATCAGTTCTAAAATATAATATAATATGCTTACCGTAGTGAGTCAAGGTAAGATGACACATTTAAATGTAGTGTATCTTTAACTAAAACAATTTTCATAATTGAAATAAATTTGAAATATAGGCTAGTAGCAAATATTTAGTGAAAAACTTAATAAAAAATAAAGCAAAATGGAAATATTACAAAATAAGAATTTATTTAAAAAAAACTACTGACATTGAAAATAAAATGAAAACTGAAAATGTAAAAGTAACTTTAACACTATAATAGTACATAAATAATTATTAAATAACACTGGCTTTATTACATTTTAAAAAGTCTCCTGTGTTCCAGAAAACCAGCACGAGTTTGAGGCAGGATGATAAATGACAGCAGCATTTTTGTTTATGTGTGAACTTTCCTTTTAACTGAAACTAAAAGAAAGTCTGTGGAAAGTTGTGTTTGACTCCCATGAATCATAAACGTTGTCCCATTTGAGCCCCTACAATCCCCATGTTTTTTCTCTCTGTCTGTTTAACTATTTGACTTAGTCAAGAGTGACTCATATCCTCTGGGGGACTTTTTTTGCTTTCTAGAGCCCACCTACATCACAATGGCGCCCCCTGCCTGCGGCTCACTGGACAACTGCACGCTGGTGGACAAGAGCTGCCCGTACGGCTTCCGGTTGGACTCCAGCGGCTGCAGGACATGCAGCTGCAAGACACGTAAGTCAGATGTGACGTCACTGGAGAAGTGCTTCATCTTCCTCACCCCATACAGATGCTGTCAGGCGGTCTTTAGCAGTTTTCTCTCCAGACACTGACTGGCTTTAGCAGAGATGTTTATGAGGATAAACATTGAAGGGCAGATGGATTAAAGGATTTTTTTATGCTAAGATAGACTGGATGAATCTTAGTCTGTCAAATGTCAGAGGGAAAACTATAATAATGCTGATTTTAATGATTTAAAGGGGGACTTCGAGCCTGTTGTGGATTATAAATATAATATGATATAACATATATTTGGCTGCTTCTCAAACAATAAAATAATAGACGAGTTGAAGATCGTGAAGGAACATTTTGATTGGCCTTTTCTAGCGATGCAATATTCACTATTATATTATGTTTTATTCTAATGTTATATTGTGTTTTAGTGCACACAGGGCGTTTTAATCTCTCATTTTGTATTAATGCACGTTGCCTTTCTCATGTATGTGTCAATTTTAAAGAATGTATATTGAAGCGTAATGTCTAAATGCCTAAAAAAGTGTGTTTTTTTCTAACCTTCAGGAGAAGAGTTGTGCAGTGGTCTAATTGCCAGCTGCTCTCTGAAATGCCCTTTTGGCTTCCAGACTGACATTCACGGCTGTGATGTTTGCCAGTGTCGCCCGCGTCACAAGAAGTGCAAGGCTGTGGCCTGTGCCAAGGAATGCCCATTCGGCTACATGTAAGAAAACAATCATGTGATGCACAGACGTAACAACAAGAAGTGCATTTTGTGTTGAACATTCATTGTAAGTTGTACAGTCAAGTGCCTGATAACTTCATGCAAAACTATAAACTACTTCCTGTTTTGACAAGAACTTGTACTTGAGCCAGACTGGTTTTGGGGGACTGTCCCATTAGTTTAAGGCTATTTCGATAAAAATGTAACTTCATGACATGATAGTGTTTTTCAGCTTTAAGGATTAGTATAATACTCCTTCCTACGTTTCCACTTCACTGAGGTAATACGTACTATATTATTACCTTAGTGAAGTGGAGATAATAAAATTCCAGACCTTTATTATCTTTCATTTTATGTCATTGTTAACTCAGTGATTTTCTAAACTGTCCAGGACAGACAGTAGCTGTCATTACTTGTCACAAACTGAAGCGAATACCACACTGTTCCTAAAATGGTCTGGAGAAATTGTGAATGACAAAATGATCCCCTGCGCTATGCTTTGCTTGTTTGTGCTCGACTGCAAGTTTAGAGCTGACAGCTAATTAGGCCCGGCTCAGATCAGCGTCTCTGATTGTGGCGCGTAAAGGATGAGCTGCGATAGCGAAGCTGAACACCTAATCTACACAACACCATGTCTTGACACCACTGCGAATAAACACTGCTGTTCCACGGCTGAAAAAAAAAACACTGCTCCAATTACACAGGCAGATCGCTGAGCCAATTTGTTAAAACTTTTATAGAGCTGTGCAGTCGGCAGGTTAAAGAGACACCTTGTGACGAACGGAGATGAGAAAGAAGAGAAAAGTGCCAGAAAGTATGTGTGACTTCTTTCAGTGATGGATGTCTGATTGTCAGGTTTTTTTTAATGTACTTTCTATTCATATGATAGTGAAGAGAAAAACAGGTAAGAGGATTGGGAACTGTTGCAAGTCACATTTAAACTCCAAAACCCTGCATGACGTGTCGGAGCATGTGTGCTAAACGCTAGGTTGTTTGTATATAATGCTTGTGGAAGTTGTTAAAAAAAAAATACGTTTCTACACTCTAACCAAGCATGTTTGACAAAAGCATCGCTGGTCAACTATGGTCACAAGTTCTATCGATTGCAACTTATTATAGTTCAACAATACAGTGTGGCCTGAAACCGTAGTTCCAATGAATGTTCGCCAACAGCTTTGAAGCTAAAGCTCTTGACCTGTGGTTAGAAGCATATCTTCTTGTTAATATGACACTCTAGATTGCTCTCTTGAGCAATATAAGCAAGCCAACAAGTAGTACGATCGTAGAACTTTCTCCTCTTTTACATACAAATGTCATTTTTTTAAAGTGCGCATGTGAGAATGTGATGTAAGCGGGTGATGTAAGCAAAACAAAACAGCATGCAAAAACACTGGACGTCATTAAAGGGTTTGTTGACCCAAAAATTACTATTCTATCATCAATTACTCAGCCTCATATTGTTCCAAATTTTTGGAACACAAATTTTTATGTATCGTATTTTCCCACATATAACCCGCAGACGCAGATAATCCGCATCTGCATATAGCCCGCAGGTTTTGGGGTTTTGTGTAAAAAAATCACTGGCATAACCCGCACCCTTATATAACACATTTATTAACTTTTTTGTGTAAGTTCGCATTTCGAATTTTGAATGTTGCTCGCATGATGTCAATTATCATAACTGTTCAGGCTCGGTACACAGTGCTTTTGCGCGAAATTCAAACAATAAGAAAACAAACACAAGTCAGAATCAGAAGAAAAAGAAAAAACAGTCTCTCCCGCTGTGCAGCAGCTCGTCCCTTAAGAAGCGATTCTACAGGTGTTGATCATCGGATGAGATGAGAAGAGCCCGCCCTCATGCAGCACAGCCAATCACGTCTTCTTGCATGATTGACAGGTCAGACAGCCTATCAGCGCCAGCTGTCAGAGTGATAGTACAAGTGCCAGAGACAACAACCTTCGCAAGAAAGAAAAACTGAAAGAAAATACCGCCAAAAAACCCTTACGTCCTTTGCGACGTAACAAATATATTGAAATCTTATTACATGTAAAAAATGTGTGATATAGCCCCGCACCCTTATTTAACCTGCCCCCCCCCCAGCAGGGTTTGTAAAATCTGGTATAACCCGCGGGTTATATGCAGTAAAATACGGTAATTTGAGAGCTTTCCATCCCTCCATTGACAGCTACGCCACTCCCACTTTCACGCTTCAAAAAGTTTCCACATTTACAGAGACCTGTTCGCTTTATATAATGAACAGGCTTAATTAGTTCTTTATTCACATATAAACATAAGTTGCGTTTAAGGGACGCTCAAGAATGTTTGCTTTACATAAGAGAACCAATGAGGTTCATCCTCGTGTTACGCAGCACATTTGAGCTTCCGCAAGAACCTCGTTAGTTCAATTGAGCTTGTTTATGTTTGCAGATCAGTGTTTAAATGTGAATAAAAGCCTAAATTAAATCTGCTCATTATCTCTCTCTCTCTTCAGAAATTTTGGACTAAACAGGTCATTCATATGAATTCATTTCACAGTATCTTTATGAACTCTTTATGACGCGTCAAACTAGTATCTGTCAATGGAGGAACAGAAAGCTCTCAGATTTCCTCAAAAAGATCATAATTTGTGTTTCAAAGGTGAACGAAAGTCTTATGGGTTTAGAACGACACGATGGTGAGCAATTAATAACATTAACTATCCCTTTAATAACGGTTCTGTATTGTTGAACAAAGGATGACGAATGGCACTTGAGTTACTACAGTTTTGGAAAACAGCCATGACCAACTAGTTCATTTCTCCAAAGATGCATCATACTAAGCAGCTAGTTAAGTCGCTGTACAGGAAATTCCACTGAAAAGAATTTGAAAGCAACACGTTTCACCATAAATTTTATGTTAATAAATAGCTATGTGGAGTGAGATTTAGGAGCAATGCGATTTCACTGTGGGCAGAGCTTTCAAACAGTTTGTTTTTATTACCTGTTCTTTTTCACAATCCAGTTGAGCATAACCTATCCTGCTTCAGGTTTGAGTGGTTAGCACACATGATCCACATGACATGCTGCACTCTGGTGCTTATATGGGACATGCAGGTTTGAATTTAGCATGCGTCATGACTTAATCCCTTTTCCCCTTCATATCTCTCGGGATTTCATCCTCGCTTCTGTCTTTATGATAAAAAAGTGGCAAAGAAAATATTAAAAGAATAGTTTTTTGTTATTAGGTGTACTGTTCCTTTAAAATGTAATAAAGACCGTTATGACAAGTGCAGAGAATAAGGTAGCAGCATTAGCTGGTCTTGCACCTATCTGAGATTCATTCCCTCAGGTGTCTTTATTTATCAGACTTCGGTCCTTGGCCCATCTTTGTCTCTTCTCCCCCTCATTTCTGCAGTCGTGAATGAGCACACAAGTGCAAATGCTTGCATCTCAGATTCTAATTTTAGATATCTATTTATGCCCCCTCAAAGTTATGGCTGAGGATCAAGCTCGCGGCCTGAATAATGCATGCAGCTTAGTACAGACTTCCTCCTCTTGCACAAAGAATATTGATATTCCCCACTGCTGACATCATACCTGATAGGTCCTTATCACCAAACCAAATACGCACTGCACATGGCTGCTTCTCAGCCCTATTATTCATCCGATAAGAGCAGATAGGTGGATGAAAGATGGGGACAAGCGCGTGTGTGTGTGTGTGTGTGTGTGTGTGTGTGTGTGTGTGTGTGTGTGTGTGTGTGTGTGTGTGTGTGTGTGTGTGTGTGTGTGTGTGTGTGTGTGTGTGTGTGTGTGTGTGTGTGTGTGTGTGTGTGAGATGGGCAGTTGTGGTTCAGGCCCGTGCGCATGGGAGAGTTTGTTTTCCAATGAAGGTGCCTGGACATCAGGGAGCATTTTGATTGGCGATTTTGGTTAGTCATCTTTAATGTACCATCTGCTGACAGAACTTCAAGTAAGGTCAGCAAAGACTCTCTCTTTCTTTCCTCTCTCTCTCTCTCCTTCTCGCTCTCTGTTCCGATGTTAACGGATGACATTGGACCGTGTCTTTGGCACCTGCTGTATAATGCCGAGCTTTGATGTGCCAATGACAAAGTGTGCTGAGAGTGTGTACTGACTCTTTATGAAGTCCATATGTCTTGAGTTATTTTAAAGTTGCACTCAGACATATTTGTGTATGTTGCGCTGTCCAATATAACAGCCACTTTGAGCCAACACTGACACCTAGTGGTGTGGATCCAGCATGCCAGAAATAAAAATGTGGTAATCTCAGTTAAACAGAACCTTTTTTTTTCATGCCAGCAGTGAAATAGGAAAATATAGTAGAGAAGAGACAGATTTTTTAACATTTACACTCATTTTAACTTGAGTTGGATATTATTGTTACATACAATTATTACTATATACTATTGTATACTGTGATATTTGTTTAATTGTCTTACTTTTTCTCTTTTAAGCTTTCTTGTTCTGTGTTCTCTTATCAGTAAGAACAAACATGGTTGTGACACTTGCCGTTGTAAGAAATGCCCTGAGCTGCCATGTGACAAGGCCTGTCCAATGGGCTTCCAGCATGATGAGTTGGGCTGTCTGATTTGTCAGTGTAGAGGTAAGCAAAAGTATTATTTTATATTTAAGTATTGATTTTGTGTTATTTGGTTAAACTACAGCATGACAATTACATATCTTATAGAAAAAGGATCGTTCCAAATCTTATATCTGATTGGTTTAGACCAGAGGTTTTCAAAGTCTGAGACAGTGGGCCTCCCTTTTGACACAACCCACCCAATGCCGCCCCCCCCAAGAAAAAAATGCGCGATTGTTGACGGGGTGGACGCGATGCGCGATTGTTGACGGGGGGGCGGGGGGGCCAGATGCGCGATTGTTGATTGGGTGGACGCGATGCGCGATTGTTGATTGTCGAGAACCACAGCCGCTTGCAGCCGCGACACAATGAAATCACAGGGAAATGTAAAATGAAGGAGGTTTAAAACAAGTTCGGCGAGTTATTATTAGACTATAATTTTTTTACAACTCCAGGGGAGGCGCGCCCCACACTTTGAAAACGTCTCAGGTTACGTACGTAACCATAGTTCCCTAAGAGGGAACGAGACACTGCGTCGAGACGCGATTGGGAACCCTTCAGTGTATATGTCTCTTGAAGCACAATAAAACCAACGTGCGGGCGTGTACGTCGCCGAGATGACGTCATCACGTCATGACCAAGGAGTATAAAGGCACGTCACGACCCGGAAGCGGGTTAGCTTGAACAGTGTCTGAACAGGCCGGCATGCCTAGGAGCTGAGGCTGCAAGACGCAGTGTCTCGTTCCCTCTTAGGGAACTATGGTTACGTACGTAACCTGAGACGTTCCCTGTCAAGGGAACTCGCACTGCGTCGAGACGCGATTGGGAACGAGGAATACCCACGCCGCCTCAGCGTACGGGGTATGCCAAGCGAAACGTAAGGCGGGGTTTAGGTCTAACTGGTAGAACCTAATAAAGGTATGCGGTGAGGACCAGCCAGCCGCATCACAAATGTCCGCGAGGGAAGCCCCTGCGAAAAAGGTTTTCGAGGCAGCCATGCTCCGAGTAGAATGAGCTCGGACAGACAGTGGACACTGCTGTCCTGCCAGCTCATAAGCTAAAGAAATAGACTCTGAAATCCATCTGCTCATAGTAGGCTTAGAAGCAGGGGAGCCTCTGGGGGCCCCAAAACAGACAAAGATTTGGTCTGACCTACGCCACGTGGCAGTTCTGTGGACGTAGGCGTCCAGTGCTTGCACTGGACAAACCTTGTTCTTTAACTCCTGGTCATGATCCGTAAATGGAGGAGGACAGAGAGCCTGTAGTACTATGTGGCGCATAGGACTAGAAAGCACTTTAGGTACATAACCCGGCCTGGGATAGAGGAAAACTTTAGCCAAGCCGGGCGAAAACTCTAAACATGAAGGGGCCACAGAGAGGGCCTGCATGTCACCAATCCTCTTGAAGGAAGAAATGGCGAGAAGAAAGAGAGTTTTAAGAGTAAGGTGCTTATCTGAAATCTCGTCCAGCGGTTCAAAGGGAGCCTGGGACAAGGCCTGGAGCACCAGGGACAGGTCCCAAGGAGGCACCCTTGAACGTACTACAGGCCTCAGCCTCTGAGTGCCACGTAGGAAACGAACTATGAGGGGGTCCCTGCCCAAAGAGGCACCACTCAAAGGTACGTGGTAAGCAGCTATGGCAGCCACGTAAACCTTTAGTGTGGAGGGGGACAGCCCTGCTGCGAACCTTTCTTGCAGGAACTCCAGCACGGTGCCAACCTGGCAGGTAACTGGGTTCAGCTGCTTTTCGCAACACCAAGAATTGAAAATCTTCCACTTCCGAGCATACAGTTTCCTCGTGGACGGGGCTCTGGAGTGGAGAATGGTCTCTACAACCTCGGCTGAGAGACCAGACTCTATGAGCTGGGCCCCCTCAGGGGCCAGACCCACAGTTTCCACAGTTCTGGGTGAGGATGGAAAATCCTCCCCTGAGCCTGGGACAGGAGGTCCCTCCTGACCGGAATCTCCCACGGAGTGCCGTCTAGGAGGGACACCAGGTCCGAAAACCACACCCTGCCCGGCCAGCGCGGGGCAACTAGAGTGAGACGGACCTTCTCCCGGCGAACCTTCTCCAGAACCCCTGGGAGCAGAGCTACGGGGGGAAAGGCATACAGGGGTAGATTTGGCCACCCTTGCCTCATGGCGTCCAGGCCGAGAGGCGCTGGAAGATAAAGGGAGAACCAGAGTGGGTAGTGAGTCATCTCTCGAGACGCAAACAGATCCACTTGAGCCTGGCCGAATCTCTCCCAAATCTGCTCCACCACCTGAGTGTGGAGTCGCCATTCCCCGGGCCTCGGCCCCTGTCTCGACAGGAAGTCTGCCCTCAGGTTCTGGGCCCCCGGGATATATATCGCTCGAAGAGAAAGCAGTTCCCTCTGGGCCCAGAGGAGGATCCTGATCGCCAACTTGGAAAGTCGACGAGACCGGAGACCTCCCTGGTGATTTATGTAGGAGACCACTGACGTATTGTCGGTTCGGACTACTACATGACAGCCTCTGAGGTCGGGGAGAAACGCCCGTAGCGCCATTCAGACAGCCATCATCTCCAAGGCGTTGATATGCCAGGAGAGGTGGTGCCCGTCCCATAGACCCCTGGCCGAGCGGTCCCTCAGGACCGCCCCCCAGCCCGCGGGGGACGCATCTGTCGACAGCATGACGCGGTGACAGATAGCTCCCAGTGCGAGCTTCTGGGAAATAAACCAGTTCTGCTTCCACGGATGCAAGGCTCGAAGGCAGCGCCTTGAAACCTTGATCAGACGGAAGGGGTTGCCCCTCGGGGAAAACCCTCTGGTCTTCAGCCACCACTGCAGGGGTCTCATGTGGAGCAGGCCGAGTGGGATAACACTGGACACTGCCGCCATGAGACCCAACACTCTCTGGAAGTGTCTGTACAGTGACTAGCTGGCCTAGCTTGATATTCTGGACTGTGGGCAAAACAGTAGCAATGCGCACGAGGAAGAGAATCTCGATGCCAGACTGCTACCTGCTGTGACTGAGAAAAGGATCAACAGATCGTTGATGAAACACAGCCCAGAATCGTGGAGCTAGGGAAGCTAGTGAAGCTGAACAACAGCATGACGTCCCTAATGTCTGGGAGAAAAGTCCAACAGACCTTATACTGAGCGATCCCTCAGGACCGCCCAAAACCCATGAGAGAAGTATCTGTCGACGGCATACGCAGAGACAGAGTGCTCTCAGTGTGGGCCTTTTATGGGACGAGAACCAGAATTGCTCCCACATACCTGAGGTGCGTAGGCATTGCCTCGTGACCTTGATAGTGTGGAAGCGGTTTCCTCTGGGAAAATCTTCTGGTTCTGAACCACCACTGAAGGGGCCACATGTACAGACGACCGAGTGCACCGCACTGGAAGCTGTTACCAAGATGCCCAGCAGTCTCGACTGCTCAGTGAGTGATTGGTCTAGCTTTTGCTATTGACTGCTGGTGGGATGATGTCGATGAGCACGGGTGAAAGCCGTGCTGGCAACGACACAGAATCCCAACAACGCTTCGGAAGGTGGCTCCCAAATGAGGATACAACACCTTCTTACTTGCGTACAGTCTGAGCCCCAGCTCCTTCCAGTGAGCAAGAACGACATCTCGATGCCAAACTGCTACCAGAATCAACCAAACATTGATGAAATCTGATGAAATCAGAAACCTTGAAGGTGCAGGGTAAAAGCTAGACTGAACAGAAGAACCAGACCGAAGCCCGTAAACTCTGGCTGGGAACTCCAGTTCTGTTCCATAACCAGAGCCTGCTCGGGGGCTACCACTCGGGCAGGCACCCTGGATATTACTGCAGGACCCATTGGGACAAAACCGTACTCCAATAAGGTAACCAGCCTCTCGAGGCTGGCCTCTGGTATTTCTCGAACATCCGCTCCAGGGCCCTGCTTGCAGGGGAAACCTGGAGTGAGTGCTCTAAGACCCTCCTCAGAGGGGGCGACCTCCCAAGCGCCACCAGAAGTATGGGTGGCGACTAGAGAGTCCCGCCTCGGACCTGAGTGCCTGGCTCCCTCGGGATACCAACGCATCACAGTGTCCAACAAAACCTCCCCATGGGAACGGTTCAGAGCCACTAGTGAAGGGAACACAAGTACAGGTGACTGAGTGCATAGCACTGGAAACTCTGCCTTGACGCCCAGCAGCCTCAGCTGCTCAGTGAGTGACTGGCCATTCCTAAAACGCGCATGACCTGGTTCCCTCGGGACACCAGGCACGCAGTTAATCGTTAAAGGGTGCTTGCCCAGGCAGTCCCCTAGGAGACTGCCAGGTGAGAGTGGAGCGACAGCGAGCACAGTGCGCTCACGCACCGGCTACGCATGCCCCAATCGCTGGTGAGGAAGATCCTCATCAATATGACACTTACAACATCCAGTTCCTCAGAACTGGATAGCTGCAGTATCTCCTTAGGCTGACAAATCCAATTGCGATCCTCATGGTCGAGACAGCCACTGAGCCTCAGCAACAGCGGGAACGGAACCACGGGGACCGCGAGCCTGAGCAACTTCCTCAAAAGACGCCAGGCGGGATCGCCATGCCCGATACTAACAACGTCCAGTTCCTCGGAGCTGGATAGCTGCAGTATCACCTCGTCAGGGTCGGAAGAAACCGCCACAGGGCGTGCTTCCGGTTCCTGAACGAGGCCAGACCTGCCAGGTAAGGGTGGAGAAAAGGCCAAGCCCGTCTCTGACCCCTCTGACAAGTCCATCTGCGACCCCCATGATCGCAGCCGCCGCTGGGCCTCAGCCACAGCGGGACCGGAACCACGAGGAACGCTAGCCTGGGCGGTTTCCTCGAAAACCGCCAGGCGGGATCGGAGCGTTCGCAAATTCATTTGCAAAACAATCTGCACAATCAGTACCCTCGAGCGCTGATCGTGCATGCCCCTCACCCATTTACCTCGGTGCTGGAAAAAGTGCGTTGAAACCGGGTCTCGAACCTCGGTCTCCAGCATGATAGGCAAACACAATATCCACTGTACCACAGGAGTTATAAACATACTGATGACACAAAGTAAATACAACACCCAACTCCTCAGAGCTGGGTTGTTGTTATTCAAGTCGGAAGAAACCGCACAGGGCGTGCTTCCGGAACTTGAGAAGTCCCCGCGATAGGGATCGCCGCTGAGCCTCAGCTGCAGCAGGACCTAAACCGCGAGTCTGAACAGTCTCCTCGAAAACTGTCAGACAGGAATGGCAACCTACACAGTCGACGCTCTCGAGCGCGGACCATGTAAGATTAGCCCTCCCCCGCACCTTCCAGTGAGCGAGAACGACACCTCGATGCCGAACTGCTAACTGCCATGACTGAGCCATGACGAGGCTCAGAACATGGATATCTTGAAGGCGCAGTGCCCAAGCCTTAGTGAAGGTGCAGTTGGTAAGTTTGCCATATCTGCGCACTTTTCTCAATCACACGTGAAATCCCTTTTCTTTTAAACTAGACTCGGGGCACGCGTACCAGCAAATACATACACACACACACACGTTGAGCTTAGAGCGCTGTGAAGACACTGAAAGCTAACCCGCTTCCGGGTCGTGACGTGCCTTTATACTCCTTGGTCATGACGTGATGACGTCATCTCGGCGACGTACACGCCCGCACGTTGGTTTTATTGTGCTTCAAGAGACATATACACTGAAGGGTTCCCAATCGCGTCTCGACGCAGTGCGAGTTCCCTTGACAGGGAACACCTGGTTTAGACACACTTGAAATCATTTTAGGATAAATGCACGTCTGTAAATGCATATCATTTTAAGTTGTGACGTTGCTAGCACTCACTCACCTATTAACAAGTGAACCAGTATTATTTTTGTATTATTCATATACTGTTATACTATTTAGTATTTTAATTAGGCTTTTATTTTTATTTTTATGTTTTCATTTTTTATTTTTTTATTTTATTAAGTTTGAGTTAGTTTTACTATGTTTTTAATAGTTTTGGGCTTTTTTCATTTTCTGTTTACCTGCTATTTTTACTTCAGTTATAGTTTTTGTAATTATAGAACTTGTGGTTATTATATGTTAGTAAGTGTGCCAAGACAATATTTCAAATTTTCATTTTAAGCTTCTTCTTTTTTCCCCAGCTTTATTTCAGTTAACAAAAATTAACTGAATTAACTAATTTATTTCAGTTTCTCAACTTTCTCTGAGAAAGTACTGGTAAATATAATGGTTGTTACCTAGTTATTACCCAGTTATTGTGTATGTACATGCTAAACACGACTGTAAAATAAGTGAGAAGATTGGTGACTTTTGTCACCATTATTTTATTTTTTCGATCACCCCTCATTATTGATACAATTACTGTAATTGATGTCTGATTGCTTTAATACAGTACATCAGCAAATAAAAAAATTTAATAGTCATTTATATTAAAAAATGTAAGTTCTTTTTCCCCCATGGTCTGAGGTGATCTTGTGCTAGAGTACATTGGCCCCATACAGCTGAATCGATATGCCGAGGTGTTATTCGTGTAATTTTTAAGTGCGAGCCATGTGCACACAGAACACTGCTGGCCCTTGTATTCACAGAGCATGACTCATCATGCCTTCCCCATTTTTTCCATTTATTTTGAGGGCCACCTGTTGTATATACAAAAGCCAGGCCCAGAGTTACTCACATCCCTTTATTATTCATACGGCTCTTGTGTTCCCATTTGATTCATCTTCAATAATGAAGCTGGCACGTGAAATATTCACAAGCTCGGTCCATTTAATGAGACGAGTGAGTGAGGAAAAATACCCTTTTTTTAATCTCTCTCACGTTGAATTTTTGAAATCGTGCATCCTCCACATATCACCCAGACAGGATTTTAATCAATGTGAAATGGTTCTGTGATATTGACTGGGGCCTGGCTGGAGCCGTGCCGTGCCGCTGTTATAGAGAGGCAGTGAGAGGTGACGCTCTTGGCAGATTGAATGAGATTTGAGAATGTTTTGTGCTGTGGGGTTTGGGGCGTGCGAAGCATCGCTTGCATATTTTGTCATTTCACGCTGTTTGTGGAGCAGCCAGTGAAAATGTTTCACTGAAGAGGTCAAATGCATGGAATATAAATGTAAAAATTATGCAGGGAATCCTCTGGCTTTCCCGTTTCACTGTTAATGTGCCAAAGAATCCATTTGGACCTGACTCTAAACAAACAAACATCTGCTCTCTGTCTAAAATAAAATTAGTTTTAATTATGATCTGCTTTCACTGAGAAGCAGATGTTCTCAAGCCAGATTTTACCTTGTGTATCGAGTGGCGACCCAAAACAGTAGCAGTTTTGTTTGTCGCACAGAGGTAAAAAAAAAGGTCCTTAAAATCCAACAAATTAAAGAATTTGTTAAGAATTAATATGAACTTCATTGGCCTAACAGTATGTAAAATGTTGTTGCATACAGTAGGCTGAATATGAAAACTGATAATTTTGTAAATGCATAAACAACTTAGGGTTTGGGTTAAAAGTCAATTGAATTTTAAAGGTTTCATGCTCTTATCTGTCAATAATTCACTGCACATAGCACAGTGTGGTCAGATCAAACCATGTTTACTACTATAGTATATGAATATGTTAAAAGAACCCTATTATGCTCTTTTAAAGGTTCCTTATTTTGTTTTGGAGGACTCCTATAATAGGTTTACATGCATCAAAGACCAAAAAATGCTTTAATTTTCCCATACTATACGTTTCAGCTTCACCTGTTTTTTCACAGTGTCTGAAACGGATCAACAAAGGATCCGGTCTTTCTTTCCGAGAGCCTAATCTGCTCTGACTGGTCAGATATCCCAGTCTGTTGTGGTTGTTTTACTGTTTACAAAACACGTATCGGAAACTAAATGCTCATTATCATATCTGAATTTCAGCTCCGGAGTCTTCCTCCACACAGTGATATAAAGTGTAATATGGCATCAGTATTGCTGTACCCATTCAAGCCCGTGTCCTCATCCTTTAGAAGCGAATTTGCTCTTCTCCGCATGTCACCAACAAAACCAATTAAACGACAGTGTTTAGTAGAGGTTGTTCGCAGGCGGACAGTGAAGATCGACTGGCATTATGCAAATTTGTTACAAACGTACATAGATTTGCACAGTAAGAAAGACTGGAATTACTATCCACTCATTCTTTCTTTTGGGAGACAATAGCCACATTTATCGTGCATTTTGGTCTTTGAAACATTTTTTTATTCAGAAACAGCTATATAACACAACATATAAAAGGCTGAATCATTCAATGTGTATTTTTCGAAGCTCTACGGAGGCAGAAAGTCAGCTGATGTGTTTATTGTGCATTCATTTGTTTCTTTGTACAGATCAGAGTTCGTCGTCTGTGGCTCCTGCAGTGAAATTGGGCTCCTGCTTGTCTATGGATGGCCGTAGGCACGAGAACGGGCAGAGCTGGCATGACGGATGCAGAGACTGTTACTGCCATGCTGGGAGAGAAATGTGCGCCCTTATTTCTTGCCCGGTGCCCCCCTGTGATAACCCCACCATCCGACCCGGCCACTGTTGCCCTACCTGCCCTGGTAAGTCAACACTACAACATACTTACAGACAACATACGTAGATACTCAAAGATGCTTTATGCATGTTAAACTATTGATTATCTCTCTCTCAGAGGAGTCCAGTTCCCATAAGCCAGAGCTGAGTGAGGCGTCCGTGTGTTTGGCTCCGGGTGGAGAGTACTTTGTGGAGGGGGAGACATGGAACATTGACTCCTGCACTCAGTGCACCTGCCACAGCGGCCGTGTGCTCTGTGAAACAGAGGTGTGCCCGCCCCTGCTCTGCCACAGTCCAATCAGAACGCAGGATTCCTGCTGCCCTCACTGTCCAGGTGTGCTGTTAACAAAAACTTTACATTTGAAAAAAAATCATCAGACCTGCTCTAACTGATTGAAAACTTTCATTTCGAAGTGTGTTACGAAAGTATGGAAGCCCGTTTCCGCCACAGCTGAGAAAAAAAAAGATTATTTAAGTCGAAATATTGACTTAGTATGTCGAAATAACGAGAAACTTTCTCAAAATAGCGAGAAACTTTCTCGAAATAATGACTTAGTATCTTCATTATTTTGAGAAAGTTTCTCGTTATTTCGAGAAAGTTTCTCATTATTTCAAGATACTAAGTCATTATTTCCAGAAAGTTTCTCGTTATTTCGACAAACTAAGTCATTATTTTGAGAAAGTTTCTTGTTATTTCGAGATACTAAGTCATTATTTCGAGAAAGTTTCTCGTTATTTCAAGATACTAAGTCATTATTTCGAGAAAGTTTCTTGTTATTTCAAGATACTAAGTCATTATTTCGAGAAAGTTTCTTGTTATTTCAAGATACTAAGTCATTATTTTGAGAAAGTTTCTCGTTATTTCCAGAAAGTTTCTCGTTATTTCAAGATACTAAGTCATTATTTCCAGAAAGTTTCTTGTTATTTCGACAAACTAAGTAATTATTTTGAGAAAGTTTCTTGTTATTTCGAGATACTAAGTTATTATTTCGAGAAAGTTTCTTGTTATTTCGACAAACTAAGTCATTATTTTGAGAAAGTTTCTTGTTATTTCGAGGTACTAAGTCATTATTTCGAGAAAGTTTCTCGTTATTTCGAGATACTAAGTCATTATTTCAAGAAAGTTTCTCGTTATTTTGAGAAAGTTTCTCGTTATTTCGAGATACTAAGTCATTATTTCAAGAAAGTTTCTCGTTATTTCGAGAAAGTTTCTCGTTATTTAGAGATACTAAGTCATTATTTCAAGAAAGTTTCTCGTTATTTCGAGAAAGTTTCTCGTTATTTAGAGATACTAAGTCATTATTAAACGGGCTTCCATACGAAAGAGAATTAGCTGTGATATTTGGATCTTAAGACTAGAATTAAGGGCAGCGTTTAAAAAAAAGATTCATCATTGTGAGGACTTTTACAGCAAAGAGGCATGAAACACGTTTGACGGGAGGAAGGTTAACAAAATGTGAATGTGCATAATGCATGCGATTGGTGGAAATGATAAATAGTGCACGGGCGCTGGAGTACATGTTCACCACTATGAGCCGAAAGGATGACAGATGAATAGAACGGATGCACATTTCAGAGAATGTTTTAGCAACTCAACGATAGCAAACTTCCTCCTGCTCTTCATCATTTTCAGCTTTTGAAATGAAAGGGGGAAATTAAGATTTGTTTCCAAGATTTGTTTTTGTATTGCTGTGAAAATTTGGGGATTAGAATTTTTAATGTTTTAGTGAGTGTATGTTAAAATGCCTTGCTTTAGTTAAAAGAGAAACCACATTATTACATTTTCACTCTCACTTTAATGTGGAACAAAAACAGCCTCAGATAAATATGCTTAACTTACTTTAATGTCACTACGATGTGTTTTTGTCATCTGAAATTAATTTAAGCTTTTAAAGTGGATGTCACTCCTTTGCAATTTGGAGGCCTGCTTTATAAATATAATTCATTATGTGTGTATAAAAGTATAATATAAATATATATATATATATATATATATATATATATATATATATATATACACACATTTTATTTATAATGTGCTTTCGTAAAAGTATAATATAAATATATATATATATATATATATATATATATATATATATATACACACATTTTATTTATAATGTGCTTTCGTAAACCCATTATATTATACTTTTATAAATTAATTTAAGCTTTTAAAGTGGATGTCACTCCTTTGCAATTTGGAGGCCTGCTTTATAAATATAATTCATTATGTGTGTATAAAAGTATAATATAAATATATATATATATATATATACACACATTTTATTTATAATGTGCTTTCGTAAACCCAAAGCGCTACAATGCAAAGAGTGCAAAAATGCGTCCATGGAGGCAATGATTAAATAATTATATATTTTATATATATATATATATATATATATATATATATACACACAAACACACACTTTTATTCATCATGGATGAAAAGTGACAGTAAACACATTTATGTTACAAGATTTCTATTTCAAAAAGAAATGCTATCTTTCAAAGAATCCTGAGGAAAAAAATTATCATGGAATTCATGCAGCACAACTGTTTGAAGTATTGATAATAATAATAAATGATTATTTTGTGCAACAAATCATCATATTAGAATGATTTCTGAAGGATCATGTGACACTGAAGACTGGAGTAATGCTGCAGAAATTCAGCTCTGCCATCACAGTAATAAATTACATTTTAATATATGTTTAAATTGAAAACAGTTATGGTATTTTCAAAATATTACTGATATAAATAAATGTCGCCTTGGTGAGCAATTAAAAACTTAAGAGCATATTAACGGCATATTAAATGAGCTTCCAGTTCAACTGAATAAAACGGTCACATAATCAGTTCAAAATAAAGTTTCACTCTAGAATATGACACCTTATGTTTAAGAAATGCCTAGTAAACAAATCCATTTATATGTCTCTCTTCAGATGATCCAGTCACCCCTCAAATGCCCAGTAACGACAGCATGCCCAGCTACTGCAGGAATGAGGATGGTGATATCTTCTTGGCTGCTGAGTCCTGGAAGCCTAACGTCTGCTCCAGCTGTGTGTGTCTAGACGGAGCCATCAGCTGCTTCTCCGAGTCATGCCCACCAGTCAACTGTGCCCGGCCTGTGCTCAGAAAGGGCCAGTGTTGCCCATACTGTCTAGGTATGTAAAGCTGGAAGAAGATCAGCTGAAGATCATATAGCCCAGTTTAGTTGTGGGTGTTTATGATACCGTTATGACCGAGCATTTCTCCCACCTCTTCACCAGATGCCACGCCAAGGGCCGTGTGCCATTTCAACGGGAAGACGTACATGGATGAGGAGCGATGGGACATTGACAGCTGCACTCACTGCTACTGCCTGCAAGGCCAGACCCTCTGCTCGACTGTCAGCTGTCCTGCATTACCCTGCCATCAGCCCATCACCGTGGAGGGCAGCTGCTGCCCCATGTGTCCAGGTCAGGATTTATGTGCTGTGTATTCAGTTAGAGATTAGATCAGATGATCAGACTGAGGGAAAGTAATTCTGCATGGTGAACACATGACAGATCTACTGGAGCCGTGTCCAAATGTATTGGCAGCAACATCAAGCTTGCTGCTTCAGTTGTTGTGCTGATTCACATTGTTTCTAGATTATTGTGAGATTTATCATTTGAAACATGTAAGTAGTAGCAACTTTACATGGCTGCTCGTTCTAACATTAACCTAGATAAATGTACGCTAGCCTATTATATGTATATTTTTTAATTTATGTTTATGCATTTGGCAGACACTTTTATCCAATGCAAGAAACACATTGACATTCTAATCAATTCTTGCTTTCCCTGGGATTCGAACCCATGACCATGGCGTTGCAAGCGCCACTCTCTACTGTTTGAGCTATTATTAGGCACATATCCAAGTGTTGGTGCAGAGTGTGAAGTATCAGCGTGACCACTTGCATGTAAATTCAAATATTAATTATTGGTCTATTTTGTAATTTTTGGAATCTAGAGTATCCTAATACATCATTCGAAAATGACTTGTTTTATTTGTGTGCACTCACAAATAACTATTAAAAATTGTGCTTTTCATAATAAAATAAATGGAAAAAAATGGAAGTGCCGGCAACAGCAGAATCCACTTAAAACTTAAAACAAGAGCAATACATCATTCGAAAGTTTAAACTGTCTATTTTTATTCGTGTAAACTTACAATAACAAGAAAACTTTGTTCCTTTGCGAAGTAAAGAAAACAAATAGGATGCGCTTTCTGTCGTCTTGGTTTCTATGAACTTAAGCATGTCAAAAAATAAACCAAAAGTATAGCCTATACTTGCCTCACAGACATGAGAAGAATATCTATAGAAATCTTGAAATATCAAGCGATTGTCAACCAGTTCAAGTGGAAAGCAAATATTCTCAGATTATGTAATCTGTATGAAACGTGCATCGTTGATTTGATCTCTGCAGCCGAAAATACAGAAAACAGTACCAATAAATTATTCAAAAGTTCAGACAGTCTCCTTTTTTTCGCAACGCATTCATAATCGTTATTTTTGCCCGTGTGTTGTGGCACGCATTGTGTGTGAGCGCTTGAGCGCTCATTAGGCAATGTGTTACAGGACCACTGTTATGATTTATACGTCTTATTAGTATACATGTGTGATTTGTCGACTAATTACTTAAATGAACGACTAGAAAAACCTTTAGTCGAGGTCAGCCCTGAATGATATCAACACCTCCTGCAAGACTAACTTCTCTCAACTTCTCTCTTAGTGTTCAATGCTTCTATAACGTTTTTTTTCATAAGCAGTGTCTCAAAACACTGTAAACAAAAAGTTTTTAATGTATATCTTATTGTGTATGTTTTCTTTTTTCTTCCTGTTGTTTTGTAATTTTGTATTGTAATCTGCGCTTTGAGTTTAAGAAAGGCGCAGTACAAATAAAATATATTATTATAATTAGTTATTATTATAAATGAAACTGGATGGAAGCTACTTCACAGTGACTACTATAAACGGTAGCATCTCTGATCCAAGTACCGTGCAGTTTTGCTCTCTGTAGTTCTGTCACACGTTTCCCTCTCTTAATCTCACTGACTCTCTCATTGGCTCTCATAAAGCAGTGTTTACTTAGAGCCTTCTCTCTAATTGAATGGGTCTTTCGTCTAAATACGGACTCATTGAGATGAATCATTTAAAAGAATTGATTAAGCCGGAGCTGGACACAGGCTAAATTAGCTCTCTTTGCATTTGGGAGATAATGTCATTGATCACATTGATCACCTCTTTATTGCTGTGTCACTTGGCTCTGGATCAGTGAGGGGGTTGAGAGTGGTGCACTCTGGGTAATCACTCACCCTTTGGTGCTTTCCCACTCAAAGACACAGCTCTGAAGATGAGCTTTTAATTAGCCTGCGGCCCGCAATTTCACACTGACCCAAATCTTGTTTGTTCTGAGTGGGCACTTCTCAACTCCTCTTAATGTAATTACCATTTGTACTATGTGCTTTAGTGTGTGTGTGTGTGTGTGTGTTTCTTTGTTACACACTCTTCTCTCTTTGTTTCTTTTCTTGTTTGCCCATGTCTCTGATGTTTTAATTACAGAGAGTTACGCTCCCACAAACGTGCCCATCGAGAAGACAGACCAACGAGGAGACAAGCAGAGACATCAACCAGCCGACCGGCCGACTCATAGTGAAAACGATATAATGCCACAGTTCAGAGGTTTGTTTGAGAGTGCAAAATGATGTATAGACATCAAATCTTTGTTGTGTTGTCTTAGTTTGATGCTCCAAAAATACATGCAACTCAACTGGTCCAGTCTGATTCATGAGCAAATGACTCTTATGAGCCAATCCTTTTAGAGAATTGTTCAAAAAGACTTGATTTATTAGACAGACTTAAGTGACTTAGGTGGAATGGGCATGTTGTGTACCAAAATGTGTCAAAATCCTATTCATAGTGCAATGCAGCATTGCAATGGGTATTTTAGCGTTGCCAAAGGGTTGCTAACTTTAGTGTCTTCTTCTATGGTCAGCATTCTGATTCAAACTGGTTGTAATTTTGCTAAAAGAGAATCTTGTTTAAAAAGTTACAGTAGTTTTTACTTAACATACTAAGTTACAAACTTAAAATTGACGGAACACTTTTACATTCATGCATTTGACAGACGCTTTTATCCAAAGCAACTTACACTGCATTCAAGAAACACATTGACTTTCTAATCAGTTCTTGCTTTCCCTGGGAATCGAACCCATGACCTTGCCGTTGCAAGCGCTACTCTCTTCTGTTTGAGCTACAGGACAGAATGTTTTGGCAATCTATGTTTTCACTATCATACAGTAGTTGGCGCTGTTATGGATCTTCTGAAAGTGTACAGAATCTCCAGATCGAAACACAGGTGAAGAAGCAGAAACAAGCAATAGAATATCAAAATAAAATTACATGATCGTCAAACATTAACCAGCATATAATTACCAAATAATGACGATGTACGGGACTGTCCAAGCTTTGGGGGTGTTGATGGACTCAAACTATTCCATCTGTTTTGATCCTTGTTCTGAATCCGATCCTGACGAAGCCTTTGACAAAAACATGATTTTGACAGCTTTTTGTTCATATTATAAAACCACATTAAACTGTAGAGGTTCTGTTCATTGTTTTGGTATATTGTGTTCAGACATTCAACAAAATATTCTGGGGGCCATGAAAGTTTTGTGAAAATGATCAAGTAGGCCTATTTTCCGTCTTTCGTTTTAAACATTCTTGGGAACAATTTCATGTAGAATTCTGTGACTTTTGAAGTAATGCATCACTCAAACGTCACTGTCAACTGTTTCAAAGCTGGCTCTTTGATTTTCTCTGTAATTTCTTCTCGATTTTCCATGTGTTTCTTTAGTTAAGTCTGATGTGAGTGGGAGTCTGTCTGTCAAGACTCTGGCATTTGCCTTAATTGCTGATATGGATGTCTGACATTACCTGCTTTTACAATCAAGTCATATTTGCATTTCATATGGCATGTCTGAATTGTTCCACATCACCCCAGTGAATCAATGCTTAGTGAGTCACTGGTGTCAGGTGCAAAATATGCTAACAGGTGCATTGTGGGTTGTTTCAGGTGACTTTGGAAGTCTGCAGATGCCCTACCTAGATGGCAAGACACCATTGAGGAGCGAGGATGTTGGCCTGCACTGGGCCTGGGTGGCACTGCCCGTCCTAATGATGATGCTCACTATCGCCGCCCTGCTGTTGGTCAACCAACGGAAGCAATGGATTCCTATGCCCTGCTACCGCACACCCAATAAGGTGCAGAATTGCAATTTGAATTTGAATGCAACAATGAACAGAATTAATTGAATGTTGCCTAGATGGATTTGTTTGAAAGTTTTGATAAAAAGTTTGAAGATTTATAGATAGATCCTTAAAACATCCTTCAAACCAGTATATTTTTATTCTTTAAATTAGCTTTTGTTTTTAGATTTTAAGAATTATATTTTTTGTAATTTCATGTGTTTTTGCCATTTAACTTGTTTATTTACACATAGTACTGTGCAAAAGTCTTATACATAGTATTTTCACTCCAAAAAAGGGTTTTAAGCCAGTTATTTGTATCTTATACTATAGGGTGTCACTAGGAAATATCAGTTTCCATTTCCAAACATTGCTTTTGCCATTAATTTTAATAATCCAGTAAGATTTATGTATGCAGAAGACACCAGCCAGTGCTTCACACGGAGATCTGATCTCACCATCATCGAGTCTGTCTGTGATTACATGAAACTGAAAATACTGAGACAGATTAAATCTAAAGAACTGTGGCCACATCTCCAAGACATTTTAAGAAACCTTCCTGCAAAGCTACAATACTGTGAAAAGTTTTAGGAACTTCTGTAAAAATGCTGTAAAGTGAGGATGCTTTCAAAAATATGTCGTAAATAGATTTTATCAGTTAACTTAATTTGCTAGGACCATCCATTGTCTTTAAAACAGCTTGCACAGATTTTTTCAGGGAGATTTTACAGGAAGGTTTCTTCAAGCGTCTTGGAGACTTCTGCAGTTCTTCTGGATTTAGTCTGTCTCAGTTTTTTCAAGTAATTATTGACAGACTCGATGATGGTGAGATCAGATCTCTGGAGCTTAATATGATGCAAAATTTAAATAATTTATTCTAAAATCGGCTGAAAATATCAAACTTGTTTGTATGGAATCTTAAAACTGTGAGTCTGCACCCATCATACACTAAGCAATTTTCTAGGAAATCTGTCATCTAGCATCAACTGCTTGAGACTGCAAATCTGGAGAAAAATCTGGGCAATCTGGTCCTGTAGTGTATTCCAGCCTTTAGTGCCACACGCGTGAGAAAAAGCTCTCCATTGTCCAAGACTCACTTTGTTCTTTGTCCTGTCATGTCTGCTGTATAGTCCACGTGTCTCAATAACCATCTGGTGTATGTGGACTGCCAGAAGGGGACGAAGGTTCAGGTGGACAGCTCCCAACGCATGCTCCGCATCGCAGATCCCGACTCAAGATACAGCGGCTACTACAGCATGCAGAAACACAACAACCTGCAAGCTGACAACTTCTACCAGACCGCGTGAGCAGCAGAAGAGGGGGAGAGAGAGAGAGAGAGAGAGAGAGAGAGCAAGTGAACGAGAAAGAGAGAGACTGAGCCCGTGTTCAGCTGCCAAACCTTTGCGGCACACGGACACCTACTATAAAATTGTAGAGATGGACAAAGCCACCAAACCAAGTGGGCAGAGAAGAGACCCTGATGCAGAATAACAATTATAATAGTCACATAAGTCACTCCAAGCAAATCGAAAAAAATATATTACACTTCGACACCCAAAAGTCTCACCAGGAGATGGAAGCCGCACATATGTAACAGAGTGTGAGGGTTAGATTGGAGAGGACTCTTCCAGAGTATTTTTGTGAGTCATAGGGATGATTTCGTGGACGTTCAGGCACAAGTTGAAGGTAATCGTGAAGTCAATTGTACATCTTTGGGATTAGGACAACTGGGGTGTTTTTTTGTTTGTTTGTTTTCAAGAATTTTTCCTGCATTCCTACTTTTTTGTTGGAAAAGAGAGAAATTATTTTAAGAGCGATCATTTTTTGACACAAGTGCTTGTGCGAACACTTAACGCTGAACCAAAGCTTCTCTGTCTGCGGTACCTGACGCGACTAGATGCGGCGAGAGGCCGAGGAGGGACGTTCACTTCACTTCCCAGAGACGGAGGAGACATAGCTGGACTGTCTATGGAGCACAGCAAAGAGAGAGGGAAAATCAGGCGAAAGATGCTTTTTTTGTAGGAGATGCTACTGTAAGTGTTGTGGGTGAGTTTTTTCTCTTTTAAAAACAAAAGGAGGAAAACAGAGTAAGCTGCTCTGTGGACATGAGTTCTTCCTGTTAATGGATGCGTGGGGTCTCTGTGTTGTATTTCTGCCTACATTTTTCCCATTTAATCCCATTGTGTCCCACAACGAAGGGCGGATTGACACTCCTAGCAAAAATATATATTTTCCTGAAACGAATCTGAGGATTGTGTCACGAGATGCAAGAACATAGCGATAGTGGTTTGGGTTTGAGGCTATGCTTTACAAGTGCCGCTTTTTTTGCTTTGATTCTGTAAACCTCATTTTGTAGGAATGAAAACCAGTAGTGCGTCTTTTAAGAAATATTTACCAAGAAAACAGAGAATCAAATGGCCTTATTCCTAAAAATGCGATTTCTGTAAATCATCTGTAAAAACATTCTTGAGTAAGTTTCAAAAGTGTAGTAATGTTGATGTAAATCGTTCAACTCTTACACCATGATGTAAGCAGAAAAGGATGAATGCACAAAAAATTCAAAATTGATAGCAATTTACCTAAGGACGATCTCTCATAAAACAGACGCTAGACTTTGCAAAAGATTCTGAACTGTCGGCAGTTTATATCCGAACGGACACATGAATGATTGCTAAATACTAGTGTTTCGGCTCACTTTTACATAATTCTAAGTTACCAAAAATGTATGAAGGAATGTTTTTACTAGCATCGATACACATTCAGAGTCACAGGTTCAACAAAGTTAATTGTGAAGTAGTGTTTTGAATAACCATCTGATAACCATGTTTTTGTTATCGTACAAATACATACAATACTGGTAGTTCTAAGAAGAATTTACACCAAAAATTGCAAATTGTTGGCAATTTATGAGAGAATGGTTTCTACGAATGATTTACGAAAGAAAAATCTAAATGCCAGTGTTTTGTGAATGAGGTCCAAGGAATCTGATGGAATGATTTTTGGTAGGGGTTTTGAGACAAACGTATACTGCTTTTGAATAAGTGTTTTCCATTTTCTTTATTTGTACTGTTCATGAAAATGGCGTCCTTTTCTGGAAGCTTCGAAACGTTACTGAGGCACCTTTGTGTTCTGGTTTTCTAGCTGAGAACAAATTTGGCTTAATAAATCCAAAGCTATTATAGGAACATTTATGTACATATTAATGCTAGAATGAAAAGATCAGAAATATTATGTGAGTATATTTGTACGTGTGTATGTATATGTGTTCGTGCAAGTGCGCACACAAACGCACATGTACGCACACGTGACTTCTCCTCATCTGTAAGGTTCTTAGTTCATTTTCCTTATGAATGTATTTATGATTGCGCAGAACGAGAAATGTATTTAATGGCAAACTGATGATGATAGGCGTTCCATTGCCTGTCTTGTTTGGTGGTTAAAAAAAAGCACAGATGATGATGATACAGAAAGAAAGACAAACATCTCATTCTATCCTTATTTTTGTGTGATTTTTTTCCCCCCTGTTTTCTCGTAAACGTTTTGGAGAGTCACTTTGGCTTTGACAGCTCAAAAATATGATTATTTGGCTTATTCAACTCAAAATCGTTTAATTTGTAGTGTGAAATTAAAAAATCTAGAAGACATTTTCACACAGTGTGGACAGCCAGTTCTATAGATCAGATAAAAAAGTTATAAAAAATAATAAAAAAAAAGATTTTATGTGCCGTGTGAACAAAGCCTTTGTTTCTGTAAGTGAAACAGCGTCGTTGTGATGAACAATGAAGCTCTAGTTTCCTTGTTTCCTGTCATGAGTCCCTTCAGGTGTCAGAACTACTGGAATGTTTGATGGACATAAGCTGTTGAAGTGAGGGGGCGGGGCGAGGGGCGGGGCGGGGCAGTGGGAGGGGAAAGGGGCGGGGCTGTTGATTTGTGATAGTTTGTCTTGGTTGTATCTTTATCTATATGTGATATTGTTTGTAGAGCTATACAACTTGGCACTTTTATATAGAGAGAGAAAAGTAACCTATGTGTTTCTTTCTTGTTTTGGTTTGTTTTCTAACTAATCTTTTTTGTAGAATAGAGTTGCCCTTCTTTTTTTTTAAGCCCTTGTGGGACCCTGTGCAGTGATGATGTTGTGAATCTCACAAAAGTCACATTTCATCCCTGAATCAAACGCAAAAAAAGAGAGGGAAATGTATTTTTAAATAAATACATTTTAGACAATTTATAGTTTTTGCATTGACATTATTTTTGACTTTTTTTTTTTACAGAATGGATTTAACACAGTTGATGTAGAATATTTTACTTTATTAATATAAGTAATATTTCATCAATATTTTTAAAATTTCATTATTAGGAAATAAACATTCTGATGATTTCAGAAAGGCATGATTCACCCAAAAATTACAATTCTGTCAATAATAACTGACCCTTATGTCATTCCAAACCTGTTCGACTTTTGTTTATCTTCGGAACACAAAGATGTAAAGATATTTTTTATGAAATCTGAGCGTTTCTATCCCTCAACTACCACTTTCAAGCCCCAGAAGGCTAGTAATGACATCAGAAAAAGAAGCCAAGTGATTTAACCTCAATTTTACGAAGCAATGTGATTGTTTTGTTCAAGCTAAAAAACATAATTTTACCACTTTATTCAGAAAATATGAATCTGCTACACGTAACAATGTCTGTCCTCGCATCAACACAACACAAGTGGTGCTCTCGTGAACGTGTGTTGGAGATTAATATTTTGTAAAGGTGGATTACTTTTATGATGCCTTTTTATGATTACTTTTCCTTTCTGGGGCTCGAAAGTGGAAGTTGTGTAGGTTGTCAATGGAAAAAGATTTTAATTTGAGTTCTTTAATTGTCACGAATATAATGTCCCAATGCAAAAATGCAGTTTTATGGTTTGATTTTCTTTGATGCTGGGCTGAAATGTGACCCAGACGTGTCTCCCAATGATACGTTTGCTTCAGAACCTTAACATTCAATCCTGTAATAAATATTTAGCCATGTGTTCACAATATCATTCACTTTATTACGACCACCATTCGTGGTTTAACCTCAATTCAAGCACGTAAATGTAGATACTCTTGATGATTTAAAGCTAAATACAGAGATCTGAACCTTCTCTCCTGTTTATTCTTCAGCACGTTTCTGCTTTGTGGAAGTGAAACAAGTGATTGTTTGAGCTGTCCTTCAGTCACGGTCAATCAAAAAGCATCACAGAGACCGTAAACTAGAATTATTAATGGATCGCTGGAGAGAGCAATGCTCTGGAGGAACCCACCACCTTTACAAAAATAAACTCAACAGCATTTCAGCAAGAAGTCATCCATATTTAATGAGCGGCGTGAAATCTGCGCATAGCCCGCTTTCAAGTTGAAATGCAATTTCCACACACTAAACAACATTTCCTCCTCATTGCCTCTGAACACACTGTGCTTGAGTTCATGGATGAAAACTGACGAGCAACAATGGCTAGATTTGATTCGGGCAGACCTGCACATTTATTTGGGTCTTACAGGGTGGAGTCTTTATTTATTTTACATTTTTTTAGTGCATTCTCTAAGTATTGTTGTAAATACTTGAGCGTCACTCGCCAAAACGTACAAAAAAATTGAATAAATACAAAAACACAAAAAAGGTTTTGAGAAAGAATTTGAGATGTAATATATTGTCTATGACCTTAATAATTTATTGCTGAGCAGAAAAACTGAACTTAACGGAAGACGCAGCTCAGATGTGTCTGCGTTGTGTCGATCTCTCAAAGAGCGTTTCAGAGTTCATAGAGTGTCCGTTTGTGTTTGTTTGTTTTTTTGGGGGGGGCTCTTCGGAGAGTACGTCATTGTTCATTTTTTTAAAGGATGCTAAGCAAGTTTATTTGTTCCCAGAAATTGAAGCCCAGGAAGCTTCTAGAAATGTGTCCCTGTGTCCCCTCTCCACCCTCTCATTCTTTCTTTCTACATGAAATATCAATCCTTCTGGAGTTTGTATACTACTGGTGTTTAATGTTCATGTAAAAAAAAAATATTACTGTCAACATGGGTCATGAAACTGCAGATTTATAAAAAGGGTAGTTGAAAAGTTGACTCAGAATTCCTGTAGCACAGATTTTGTTTTCCAATTTCTTGTATTATTTTGTTTCTTTGCAGCACAATAAATACTTTTTAAACAATTGAGTCTTGTCATGCATTTAATGAAGATATATATATAAATATATATATAATACGTTTTTATATAAAGAGTAGTATCTTTATATATATATATATATATATATCTTTATATACAGTATATGAAAAAAACTTTATATATATACTCAAAATAAATAATTCTAACATTTGTGAAGAATACAGTCAATGGAAACCAAAATCATCAACACACTGAGGGTCGAATTCAAAATCGTACCAAAGATCAATGTAAGTTACAGGCTGATCCAACCCGAATGAAGTTCATCACAGCAACTCATAATGTAACTCATAATGCTCCCACATGCATTCACGACACGTCTACTCATGCTCCTGATGAAGTGGAAGATGGTGTCAGATGCTTCGATGCGTGGTGTCCCAAAGGTTCTCAGTTGGATTCAGGTCTGGGGAATGTGAGGTTCAGTCAATGGCATCAATGCTTGTATCTTCTAAAAACTGCCTACACACTCTAGCCACATGAGGCAGGGTATTATCATGCACCCGGAGGAACCCAGGGCCACTCTGACAGTGGCTCTGAGGGTTTCATCCTGGTACCTCACAACAGTAAGGAACAACCGTTGGCTGCACATGGAGGTCTGTGCGGCCCTCCGAGGATATTCCTCCCTAGACCATCACTGACCCGCCGTCAGACCAGTCATGCTGGATGATGTTACACACAGCATGACGTTCTCCACGTCTCCACTTTATTTCATAAAGCTAAAGCTATCTAAAGCTTCAGATGACTTGGAAAATAATGCACATTTAATAAGAACCGCTTTTATGATCTCTTATCATACTTTTGCATATTATTGAAGCTTGACAGCCCCGCTCAAATATCCTCACAGTAATAAGACTAGCCTAGTCTTGTTTTTTAATGTTTTTTCAACTATTCGTCTTTGTTTATCTGGGAAGAAATGGTTTGAAGCTAAAGCGGGTGAGTAAAAGATGACAGAATTGACACTTTTGGTAATACATTAACACACACTAAATATCATTTTCATCTATGAAAATGTATCAATAAACATGGCTTGACATATAGAGACAATATATAGCTGTTTTATCTCTGTGAGATAAAGCTTTGCTGCTTGAGGTGGCGTAAATAACCCTGAGAATCACAATGAACACATTTGACCTCACACACAACACAATTTCACACTCTAAACCGTATAAATCCTTTTTGAAAGTCAATGACATAGTTATAAAGGGGGCAGATGCTTTTATCGCTGAAGCATAATAATTTATAGTTTATTTCTAGTTTAATTGCTGAGTCGCTCGTCTGTAGAATGGCTGTGGTCGCTGGTCTTCAGAAGACCTTGTTTTTTGCCATCAGTAGTGCTAAATCACCAAACACCAACTGAGACGATGCTAGCGGGCTATAATGCATGCAGTTACACCATCAGACCACACGGTGGCGTCAGAGAGCTGACAAACCATTTGAGTTCTGCTCCGCCGGAGAAGATGCTGATGCTGGGGAATCATCTGCGTTCTTGTTCTGGACAGTCACATGAATGGCACTAAAGGGGGTCAAACTAAATAATGGGATGTGAAGGCAGTGACAGGATATGAAGTCAGCACTCCCAGTTGGTGGTTCTGGTGTTTTCCACACTATATC
>JAWRVZ010000002.1:10222500-10270000 GCA_037043235.1 Rhodeus uyekii | reverse complement strand
AGGCTGGAAATCCACTGTCCAGTTACTGTTGTCAAAAAACAAAAAGGTTCCATATAGTCCCAAAAAAAATAATTAGGATTTGCATTTAACAAAATTTAACTTGCACTTTACAACAAGTGGATTGAATGTAATTAATCCTTCTTCACGTGCAATTGGAAATGTACTACTTTAAGTTGTAATTACGAGTTTGTTGTCGGAAAGAATAGGTCCTGGAGGACTCTAATTTTATTCTTACCTTGGAAATCTGGAAATTTAATTAAAGCCTAAATGCATTGAAGACATTTAGTCAATATCCAATTGATCTTGAATAAAATATAGTGTCTCAACCTTATAAACATTGCCCTTGCGATTACATACATTCTCCATCCAGATTGGAGGTTTCCAAACTCTGTCCTGCTTGGAAGTCATGTCAAGTCACCTTTATTTATATATTGCTTTTTATTATAGAGGCTGTTTCAAAGCAGCTTTACAAAGATAACTGGAAAACAATGCAGCAAAGTTTGTTTTGGCTGTACAAGCAGCACTAGAAGAGCAGGCCAATCAATAATATTGATGAATATTAAGTGTTAAGTGTCCCCAACTATGCAAGCCAGAGGTGGGTATGCCTAGTTAGCTGGTTATGCTTAGTTAGCTGGTTCAGGCATGTTAAATTGGGATTGGAGCTCAACTCTGCAGGACAGTGGCCCTCCAAGAGTAGGACTGTCAGGGTTCTGCCACATTCAGTCTAGTATTTTCTTGTTGTTGTGGCAGAGCTCTGACACTACCGTAATATCTCAAGTTTTGTGTGTGTGTGCGCGGCTTCGAGTGTTCGAGTCGCGTGCACTCTTGTCTGTGTAACGTCTTGTGTGCGGGTTATAGTGTCCGGTCCCCAGATGGTCTTGTTCTGTTTCGGTTTTGTGTCGGGGTTTGGGCATTCATGACCCGTGTGTTTGTCCTTGGCGTGAGCGTGCGAGTGGTTGCTCATTCTCGCGCGCTCTATGTTATGTGAGTGGGCGCGGTTTCAAGCTCTGCTTGTACCGTGTGCTCTCGTGTCTTTGTGCAGTGTTGTAAGCACGTGATTCGTGTTTACTTCGGCCGCGTGCTTTCATGTTGTGTTTTGTCACCAGGTGCGTGCTGTCTTTGTTTAATGTGAACACGCGGCGATGCGCGTCCACATTGGCTGCGTGTTCATGTCTTGTCATTGTAAACCCTTCCCACCTTGTTCCCCTGATTATCTTTGATTTGTCCCAGCTGTTTCCTGATCATTACCCTCATCATGTGCTCGCTATTTATTCCCCCTGTGTTTGCTGTCTTGTGCTGCTTAATTGTCTCAAACACTGATCATTTGGCAACACTGTCTCATAATGATCAGTTCCCTTTCAAGAAATCTCGCACTGAGTGATTGAAATTTGAACAATGGTGTAAATTGACATCAGAGCCTCCCCTTATCTCTGCCATCTCCTGGCAGGTCTGGTGTCTACTCCTAGGGTTCGGAGGCATGCTCTGCAGATACTTCCACCCTGGAAGAGGAACCGGTGCTGCAGCTATCCAGCTTTGAGGATCTTGTTAGCACAGAGGCTGGAGATGAAGACTTTCTACTTCGTTCTCCAGCCTATGAGGATCTGGTGGAGGTTGTGACTCTGGCTGTTGCTAGACATAATATTGAGTAGCCAGCGGTAAGCAGGACGCTCAACCAAAAAGCAAATTAGATGAGCATTTCCTGTCTTCACAGGCACAACCTCCACGTCAGGGAATGCCATTTTTTCCTGACCTCCATACCGAGTAATAAACCAGCGCACTATGCCTCGCTAGCAGGTGCAAAAGAGAATGGTTATGGGGCGATGCATAAAGTGGATATATCTCACAAGCTACCTCAATCCACAGTCGCATCGTCCCTGAAGGTCCCAACATTGCCCAACAAGCCAGTCAGAATAACCTTAGCTTTGGTGGGGAAAGTGTGCTTGGTCAGGTGTACCTCTGGTCAGGCTGCAGCATGTCTTCACACAACAGGTCCTACCAAGTGGACCTACTAGAAGACCGCGGTAGTGGCACTGGGATTCTCGCCAATTCGATTGTTTCATGCCGGTGTGCTGATTCAGGGTGCCAGAGTGGTGTCTCAAAAAACACCAGGTCTCGAGATTGTGGATCCCCTAGTAGAATTTCTGGCTGCATGGAAGCTACTGCTGACACCACTGGTCAGATTTCACATGTGCTTCACAACACAATCATGCAGAGCATTCCCAAAGCATCTACGATGCAGCGTCTAGTTCCCTCTTCAGGGAACCAAGGTTACAGTAGTAACCGAAGTCGTAAATATGACTTGAGAGGCCATTCATGTTCAGTTAACCACTAGGAAACTTGTATTTATTCCGATGGCATGTAAAGTAAAAAGAAATTGTGACAATATGTTCAAAGATTGCAGAATTTTACTGTCAGTCTTCCGTTGCTCAGTCCAATCCAGGGAGTCAGGTCAACAGATTGACTTGATAGAGATCAACAAAGAATCATAAGGTTTTAAATTTACCTAAAAAGAAGTCTTGGCTCTGGGTGTCAAGTTGCACAACGAGGTTTGGCTATACTCCATTTTCATTTACATCTAGAGCATGATCCAGTTACAGCTGATGCAAGGGGCTGTGAAGATTTTGAGTGGCAGCATTAAATCTTGCTTGATCATCCCTACCTAAGGAGTCATCATTGTAATCCCTGAGCCAGCAGAGCAGTAAGGAAAAGCACACATTATTTCAGTCCAATTTTGGCTATAGTCAGGAATGGCATTGCTAACCTACAAATGTTTATTTTAAAGCTGAAAACCTTTGTGTTGCATTTAATTTGAGCAATTGAAGAGAGTACCAAATTAACAGTTAACACATAGTCTAACAATACGACTGATTCCACATCGTTCTGCAATAAAATTCATGTTCTAATGTGTTTAGTGCACATTACGTGGCAGATAAACTTAATGGGATGGTCGTCATGTCTGTTCAGCAGGAATATTAGCAATATTAGCTATATCTCTGAAATGCACAATTCCGGAGCATCAAAAACACAATACAACAACTTGTCAGTGTTGGTTAATTAAAACATTCTCCGTCTTTCTCTATGCTTTAATAAGTTCCTTCCTTTTAACATGGAAAAAGGCTCAAGTCTTTCATCATTATTGTCAAGGGAAGCAAGTCATCTGAGCTAATCACATGATTCAAGGAATGAGCGATCGAAAGAGGTTAACAGCATGAGTCCTTCTTTAAGTACCAATTGGTTGCTGGAAAACATTCTGTAGAAAAAGCCTGCTGGGAAATGGAATAAATGTTCTGTGATTAACTGCAATAAATAATAAATCACATTCTCCTGCTGCAGGACATAATTCTCATGGGCACCTTTAATAATGTAATATCTGAAAATGCTGTTGTGGTGTTACCTGGGGCTGAGCTATCACACACCTTACTGAGAAGACCAGAACCTCAACAATATGTCATTAAATGATCAATTCGCTCAAAAGTTAGTCATCCTGTTTTATGTTTTAATTGAACATATTTGCTGAAAATTAAATGTAACAATTAAAAACGCTTAGTACTTTAGAAGACAGATACTACTTGTTGCACCTTTGTTTGGATTTGTTTTTACATCAATTCTTATTCTTCCTGTTAGGTCATGGTAAGATGAAATGAATTAATGAATATATAAACTGACAGCATAAACATATGCTTCAACCGGATATTTATATATATAAAAAAAAAAAAAAAAAAAATATATATATATATATATATATATATATATATATATATATATGTATATAAAAATACTTGTCAAATTGCCAAAGTTTATTTCAAAGCTATTACAAAAATTAAAAAAATTGTAGTTGGAGAGAAAACAAAAATCTCAAAAAGTTTATACACTTGAGTCTGTGAATGTAGTCCGATTAAAGGTTTGGGCTCAGTATGATTTTAAAAAAATGTACATGTTTTTAAGTCAAGTCAAGTCACCTTTACTTATATAGCGCTTTTTACAATACAGATTGTTTCAAAGCAGCTTTACATTGGTCACATGAAAACATTATAAACAAAGTTTGTTTGGCTTAACGGCAGCCTTAAAAGAGCAGGCGAATTAATACAATTGATGAATATTAAGTGCTAAGTTATGATTATTGATCGATTTGATTTATTTGATAGTTTGATTATTATATTGATAATTAAAGTTTAATATTAAGTCTAATTTGGTCCGATTGGAGATGGGTTCATAATCTACACCGGGGAGGGTTTAGTAGAGTCACGTTCTCCACAGACACTTCAGGGCAGTGCTGTGCTCGTGTCCAGGTGCAGGTCCTTCATCTGATCTGGATATGGCCCGGATCCGGCTGACCATGGTAACCTCGGAATAAACAGAGAATAATATCAGCGTAGATGCCATTCTTCTTCTGATGTATCGAGTACATCAGATGTTATGAGAATGTTCCCGGTTCCGGCTTATCTAAATTATGCAGCCTAACAATCATTTTACATAATGTATGTATAATGTGTTATATGTATGCCAGGTTGAAGAGATGTGCTTTTAGTCTACATTTAAACTGACAGAGTGTGTCTGCTTCCCGAACTGTATTAGGAAGACTGTTCCAGAGTTTAGGAGCTAAATAGGAAAAAGATCGACCGCCAGCAGTTGACTTTGATATTCTAGTTATTATAAGCTGGTCAGTATTTTGGGATCGCAATAGGCGTGAAGGACTATAATGTGTTAGGAGGTCGCTCAAGTACTGTGGAGCTAAACCATTTAATGCTTTGTAAGTAATTAGCAAGATTTTAAAATGTATTCGGTGTTTAATAGGAAGCCAAGTGCAGGTTTGACAGAACTGGGCTAATATGCTCATACTTCCTGGTTCTAGTAAGAACTCGAGCTGCTGCATTTTGGACCAGCTGGAATTTGTGTATTAAGCGTGCAGGGCAACCACCTAGTAAAGCATTACAATAATCTAGCCTTGAACTCATGAACGCATGAACTAACTTTTCCGCATTTGTCTTTGAGAGCATATGTCGCAATTTAGATATATTTTTAAGATGGAAAAATGCCGTTTTACAGATGCTAGAAACATGGCTTTCAAATGAAAGATTGGTATCAAAGAGCACACCCAGGTTTTTAACTGACGACGAAGACTTGACAGAAGAGCCATCAAGTGTTAGGCAGTAGTCTAGATTATTACGTGCAGAACTTTTTGGTTTAATAATTAGAATCTCTGTTTTTTTCAGAATTAAGCAGTAGAAAGTTATTAGTCATCCAATTTTTTATATCAGTTATGCATTCTGTTAATTTAGTGAATTGGTACGTTTCATCAGGATGAGAAGAAATATAGAGCTGAGTATCATCAGTGTAACAGTGAAAGCTAATGCCATGCTTCCTAATAATTGCACCCAAAGGAAGCATGTATAGGGTGAAAAGCAATGGTCCTAGTACTGAACCTTGAGGAACTCCATACTGAACCTGTGATCGATATGACATGACATCTCCTCCTCCTTATCCAGTAAACAGCATTGAACTGATCAAAATTGACAATAAATACATTAATAATGTTACAAAATATTTCTGTTAATCCAGAATATAATTCTTAAAAATCCTGAAAAACAATTATCACAGTTTTCACACACACACACACACACACACACACACACACACACACACACACACACACACACACAAATAAAAATAAATAAGTAGCACAACCGTCTTCAATACTGATAATAATAGGAAATTTGTGAATCATTTCAGGATATTAGAATTATTTCACAAAAGTCATGTGACTGAAGACTAGCGTAGTGATGTTAAAAATTAAAACATATTAAAAATAGAAAGCACTTATTTGAAATTTTAACAATATTTCAATGTTTCCATACAGTGAAAGAAAATTACTAATAGAGGAACTGCTAATAAATTAAGAGAAACTTAAATAGTAATATGTTGTTAAACGTACAGTACAATAATCTTTGTTTTATTTACAACTTACAACAAACACACACACTGTCGACACATAACCTGCTACCTTAGCCTAAATTCCCGTCAAATGACCTTTTAACCAGAGATAGTAACCCAACACACACACACACACACACACACACACACTCATACTCTCACACCACAGGAGAATTTATAACATTCACATGATCACAAGCAGGAAACAGGCATGACTGCTGAACTATTCAAGGCCGTCTTTTGCCAAACTTACCCATCATGCACTGCAGGGGGCACAGCGCTAGCATCGGTGCAGTCACACAGTTCTGTTCCTTTAGCCTGAATAACGCTTAGCAAAAAACTGACACTAAAAAGCACTGACACCAGCCAGCGTTGGCTATAGCTGGTAAAAACAGATTTGCAAGCATATAACACCCTCTTGCTTCGTATTTTGTCTGCTGATGCATTTAGTTGAGGCAATTGAATGATGACCCAGAAAAAAGGCAAACTAACATTAACATTAACAGAGAATGTAAATAAAAAATAAAACTGGTATTTCTAAATATGATCCTCTAAGTCGAATCCCGCCCCCTTTGATGGGTCGTGGGTGACCCCTGGCTCCATGGCAATCAAAGTAACCTAATGATTTTCAGTCTCTTCAAAGATTTTCAATCTTACTGACTGTCTCAGTCAATAAAAGTGCATTAACTTTTTGCCCTACATATTAAAACAGAAGGTAGTCTCACCACAACCATCTTTTTGACTACCAGTACACTGGTTGAGACTATAGGAAGGAAGTGGCCTCTGTTCTCAGAAAAGAATATTGATGCACTGAATCGAGCCAGACGTCAATCGAACGTCAGAAAAAAAAGGGATGAAATCAAAAACATTTGGCTCACACAAACTACATTATATGTTGGTGGAGACTGATGTTTCTAATCTACCAGAGGTTCTCTTTAATTTCTTTGTAATTGCGTAGACTTTGAGAAAGGTTATTAGGTCAAAGCCCAAATTTCAAATCATCTATGTTGAGACTCAGGACCTGTTTTCCATTGCAGACTTTTCATTTAGGTCTTGAGCATGGGTTGTAAAAAGTCATTTAAATTTTTTACCCCCTTTCAATATATCTTTATGAAAGATATATTATCTATTCAGTCTCCTCACTGCTCCTGCTGTGCACACAGTAACTTGGATGGGGAGGACAAATTCTGACAAATTCTATACTTGGCCTTCACACCACTTCACAATTCGCTATGTTTCTAGAAAATATAACCATACGTTTAAATTGTTTGGGTGTATTTTTTACACAGTACAGAGTTTAATAAATTTGGTTGTGAAACTATGTAACTATTACCAGTTCTGTACTCTGCCTGTGAAATAAATTTTAAGCATGCTTATTTAAAATATGCCTGTTTTTTTTTTATTATTACAGTTTTTTTGTGACTAGATTCATAAAATAACACAGCTTTGGATTGGATTAGGGAACTGACCTTTTCTAAAACGACATCATTCCAACAGCACTTTCTTCCTTTATAGAAAGTACTCCCATTCATCCTTTGGTCACTGCATTACTTTATGAACCTTTTTTTTGTGGTAATTTGTCACATTTGCGCCTCACACAATGAGAACCCTTGAAAAACCTTGGAAAAAATGTTGCTCAGCGATTCTTTCACCATGTAAGCTCACCAAGGATTCATTTACGTCATCCCATCATTTTAACAGTGCACTTTTGAGGAAAAGAGTTAAATATTGCAATATAAATCATTAAATAATCAATATTAAATGTTAGTAATCTTTTTGGTAATTAAGAAAAACACTGAATGGCAATTTTTAAATACAGTTTGTTTCTTTAAATGGTCGATGATTAACATTGAGGCATAATCAGGCATGAAGATCTGAAATTTGAGTATAGTTGATGAGAATATTACAGTACTTAGAAATATATCATTAAGTCACTTAGGCTGAACTTTAGCCTAAGAATTTGATCAAAACAACAGTAAAATCCCACAAATTGTGAAATATTACTATATAAATGTGAGTTTAAAAGAACACTATTTATTTGAAATTAAACATTTTTAATGTCACATTTATCAAGTTTATGGCATATTAATGTTTATTTATTTTTGTATATATATATATTATGACCTCAAGTAGGCCAGATGAAAATCACAAGAAAATAACACATTTCCGTGTTTTTTTTGTTTTGTTTTTTACATGTATGCATTTGACAGACACTTTTATCCAAAGCGAGTTACACTGCATTCAAGAAACACATTGACATTCTAATCAGTTCTTGCTTTCCCTGGGAATCGAACCCATGACCTTTCAGTTGCAAGCGCCACACTCTACTGTTTGAGTTACAGTAAAGCTCAAACACACTGCATTATATATAATGAAGGCAAACTTAGTCCTGCAATTGCTGGCTTAGAAGAGGACATTTAAAGAAAAATGATTCCATCGACACAACATTCACAAAATAAAATTATCAATACTTTTTTTTAGAATTGGTATAAATCATTCAGAGATAAACCATAGGCTATTTGACCATCAGTGGCTTTTTTAGAAACAGCCTGCACAATTTGTATGGTAGATGTCATGCCTTTTCCCAGGATTATAGTAGTCTGGTCTCAGTGTGCCCACGTCACCAGCATCACGTGAACGCGCGTAACCATCCCTCACATGCAGAAGTCACAGCAGCTGCACGAGAGGGAGATCAAACCTCAACTTGAGGACACGATTCATAAACACATTTACTGACACGACTCTTATATATTTCATGAAATAACAACACACCTTTAGCTCGCCCCGTATGATTCGTATGCCAAAAGAAAATGTGTTTATTGGTCTCATTATCGCCAGACAACTGTGATGTCCGGTGATTAATTCCAGCTGATTATAATTAGCATTTTTCTCCCAACAGGACACAATTGTCTCGCGTGTTGCTTTAATAACAGGGCATCAGAAGGAGCGCGTGCAGGCATCTGGGACGGGATTCGGCACGCGCGCATGTACGCACGCCGCACACGGGATCCGCGCGCTGGGCATGAGGAGGACCTCATCCCGAGCCTGATTTCCTGCGGTCCCCGGCCATCTGTGCGGAGGTCAAATCACTCTCACAAAATGACACAGCCGCAGACGAGCACGGATCTGGAGCAGATCTCCAAAAAGAACATGATCACCCAAATTTTTAAAGTTCGCAAAAGGAGAGAAATGCTGCTCGTGCAGGTGTGCTTCATCTGCAGCGTCCTGTTCCTGGCGTGGTGCATGTCGGCGTTGCTCACTAAAACAGGTAAGCGAATGTCCTTGTGTGTTTTGATTATCGCTATACATCGCTGCTTGTCGTATAATGTATTATTAATTGGCCTATATAAGGCGACACTACATGCTTGTCTTTTTTTGGAGGGGACGACAGACGTTGAATTATTCACAGTGTGTGAATAGAAAATGCAAGCTCCTCTCTCAGATTTTAGATGATTGCACAACGATGGTTTGAGTGCATTTTGACTTGTGTGTGTGTGTGTATATAGGTTACACGTTGTACAGTATGTTCCCGTTTGTGCGTGTCAAGTCTTAAACAGTATCGCGATGAGAGAAACCGCTAATTTCAAGCTTTCACTTGAACATATGGTCTTCGTTTCTGTTCGTCTGTAACTGTCATTTAAATAATGAATGTACCGATTTATGCACTCGACGACTAGCTGCCATTTCAATTGTCGGAGTTTGAATCGGGAGTTCAGCGTTTCGATGGGCGTGTCCGTGTTCTGAAGGGCGGGGTCAACGTCACACATCTGAGGCGGAAGTTGCGGCTTTCATTTAAGTATTCCCATTAACAATGGAAGCTTTTCTGATTCAATCAAGAACTGATTCAATGTGTTACTTGAATGCAGTAAGCTCTGCCAAATGCGTAAATGTACACTTTATTTGTGTGGATAATTTGTTGACGTCAAACTTTTGGCTGTTATGAACGGTTACATTTTTAACCTGCTTTGTCACTTTTAATCTCATAGTATATTCTTTATCATTATTCCTGCATGAACTCAAGCAAAAATAACCTGCTGGGAACGTTTTCTTTATTTTTCAAAATTAAGCCTAAAATGTTCCTGCCTTGACCGTTCTCTTTAGGTTTCAAAATTATCCCTAAAAATAACTTTTAGGTAATGTTCTTATTTTGTTCCCCAAAAATAACCAAATGGGAACTATATCAGAACATTAGGGGAATGTTCTGTGTTTACTAGGTTACTTGGATTTCATGAATGTTACATTGACTGAATTGTTTGGTGTACTGAAAACGTTCATTAGTTTTTTTTTATTGAATGTACAGTAGTAGAACTATCATGTTTAAATTATTGTGCTCTCTTAATGAAAAGAACTTTCCTGCCCTCTTGCATACACTTTTCTCTGACGTGTTCACTGGCGTGAGGGTGGGATCAACATGTCACTCACATGTGATTGACTGATCACAAACCCTGGTAGAAGAGATTTTTCTCAATAGGATTATTCCTGGTAAAATATGCGTTAAATCAAATAAAAATAAAACCACAATGATCCAGCCAGTTCCCGATGGACTAAAACAAGTCCATCCTACTCTTTTGGATTTTCTTGGATATACCTTACAACAGGGGTGCTCACACTACTTTTGGCTTGTGAGCTACCAAGTAGATCAAAGTCAAAATGATCTACCAATTATAAAATGCAAAACATATTTATGAATATATTGAGGATTCTTTATATGCACATTATATGTTGGTGTAGCTTGCAGATCTAATGAACCCAAATTGCACAATACAGCTCTGTACTTCGGTGGCTGCCTTTGCTCTCAAGGTTCGTTGTGAGAAAAGTCTGGAAAGCTGATATTTTAGTTCCTTCACAATCCTTTTCGGATGGAAATCGGTGTTGTAGTTTTTATGAACAGTCTGAAAATGCTGCTCCACCTTTTCCTTCGGTATAGCGATGGCAGATTCGACAAACGCACGTCGAAAATGAAATGGTGGGGGGAAAAAAGTCCACTTGGACTAACGAATCTGCTTTGTTTCAGTTAAACCGTAAGCAAAATGATTTTATGTATTTATTTTTTCGTGCAGGGGCTTATACATTTACAACTTTATTAAAGATAAAAACAAAACTAGCTCAGATAAGAGCAAAAAGTAACACAAAAGTATCATAACTCATTACTTAAAATGTAACCAATTAACGTGACATTACTTTTAAGAGAAACGCAATATTGTAATGCATGTATTTTCAAAATAGCTTTGGTCAACTCTGGTATTTCGATGGATTTCAAAGAAAATCTAGGGTAGGGTCTTTGTTTTATCTATCATTCATCTTTGATTTGTGCACTGGATCAATTCTTCACCAACGTTATTTATGCATCACTGAAAATAACAACCAATCAGAAACGCATGTTCAGTCAATTGCAAGTTGCAATTTCGTTGATTTGAGTTAGTTACTTAAAATGCAACTATCACTGCAAACAAAAAACAAAACAGAAGACACAATGTTGGGTCTGGTTATAAAGTTAGGGTGATGTCTAGATGTGGGCGTTGCCCTCACAAGTGGAGGCAGATGAACACAAGCTTGTAGGGTCGGGTTTAAGCAGAATAAGAAGTGTGCTTGACTTTAACTGGCACTTTGTAGAACATTTGGTACTTCGGTGTCGGACACCGATCGGTCTGTGCAGAGCCACTTTAAGTCTTGCATGCGTCACCCAAAAGACGTTTGGAAAAGTGAGTTCTGAGATACTGATACAGTGTTGGCATGTTTAAAGGCTTGACGTATGAAAACCACTAGCTAAACCAGAAAAAGACTGAAGTGATTTTTATTTTTTTGGCCCTTCGTAACTTTTTAGATAATTTAACTACTTTGCTGAGTCCCCTTCAAGAAAACATTTGTGATGGTAAAAAACTTTGTTCTTTTTGTAGTCAAAGCCAGCTTTTTGTAGCTTAATGAGCTTTGTGAGTTTTGCTTTTAATGACTTGGAGACTGACGTTCATGCATTAATTTCAACCAGGCTAGATTACTGTAACACGCTTTACACTGGAATTAGCCAGTCCTCTCTCGCACGTCTACAACTGGTAAAGAACGCCCCGGGTCGTTTTCTGACAGCAACCAAAAAAAAAAGAGGCAGCATATTATGTCTCTGACATCACTTCATTGGTTACCTGTTCAATATAGAGGTAATGTTTTTAGTGTTTCTATTTAAAGCACTGCACGTCTTGCTTCTGCTTGCATAATGGATCTTCATCCATTTTATTCTTAGAGAATGCTCAGGTCCTTCGTTCAGCTTTTACTGACCGTTCTGAAATCTCAATTAATGGGATAGTTCACCCAAAAATGAAAGTTATCCTTTGATTCGCTCGCCCTGAAGCCATTCTCCTAGGTTTATGAGACATTCTTTCAGAGATGTCACACAATCAGAGATGTATTATAAAATATCCTGGCTCTTGACTACGAAGGTCATATAACGGGGGCAATGTTGTTGTTTTTTCTTGAAAAATAAAATCAATCATTCACAAGGCAGACTGCACACCGAAACGAAGTGGTTAGATTTTCATGCACTTACAATGCAAAACAAGCCCACCACCCCCACGTAAATGCAAAATAAATGGTGAAATAAGTGTTTTTATGAAGCTGTAATGTCATATTTATTTAAAAGTTATAATAGACTAATTTAAAATCTAGTAAAGGTTAACACTACAGTAGTGCCTTGCGATACGAGCATAATCCATTCCAGGACTGAGCTCGTAACTCTAATTGCTCGTATCTCAAATCATAGTTTCCCATAAGAAATAACAGGAAAAAAATGAATCTGTTCCGGCCCTCTAAAAAAGGCTCCTTTAGTGCTAATAACGGTGGAGAAAAAAACATGTCTTTTATTGCTAGAGTCATACAAAAAAATTATAGTGTATATAACGATTCCTGTGATATAAAATATGGTTTTAATTGAGTTCTTACCTTCGAGAATCATGATAGTTAATCAACACTATCAGTGTTGTTTTCCTGAATATCAACACTGATTTCATATAATAGCTCGATAAACGATGACTTTTTTTTTTTTGTTCTTTCAGCTGTGAAATTTGTTCCAAAGAAAGATCACAGCAGAACCGTAGCGCATCTCACAGCATCATGTTTCTGAATGATTCGGCGTCTTGAATGAATTGAGTCAAAGATTCAATGACTCATAAACCAATCCCATTTGAATAAATGGCTCAGTGAGTCCCTGATTAATGTGGTGTCTCAATTTTTCCCCAACTTTATTTTTTTTGTATATTAAAAAATATTTAAAACTATTATATTTTAATGCAGTTGTAAGTTTTCAGTGTAAATGACTTAATTTGACTGGGAACAGCCCTATAATTTCTTAATATTCTCACTTGATCAAATTTACAAATTTGAAATGAAAGATGAAAATCATGCAGATTTATACAAATTCTTTGCTGCCTTCTCCCCCCCCCCCCCCCCCCCCCATCTTTTTCTAAATGCAAGTGTCAATAAACAAGCACATAAAGCTTAATGCCTGAACTTTCCTTTAGCTTACAATATAACTGTTAGTTTATGTAAACACTCCTCAGTCCATGGCGAAGGGAGTTAATTACTCCGACAGAAAACACCTGTCTTAAAAGCCTTCATTGTAGTCCTTCAATTATTGACGTACACATTTGGATAATGGCTGCCTGCTGGCTACTTTGGCTCACCCTCAAATAAAGGTAGTTACAAGGCCCGGAAGTTTATCACTCCCCCTCCATCCATTACATGGGCTTCCAAAGGCCGAGAGTGTACGTCCCTAGGTTAAAATGCAAAAATTGCAATGTTCTGCACAGTTTATTATAAATGAAACCCGAGCCCTGTGGTGTAATGGAAATTGCTCCTACAATACATCACTGTGTGGACGATTAATTGATGATAGCCTGCTGACATTTCTGTATTTATCACATAGAGTATAATGGTGTAATGGAGAGGCAAAACACAAATGTAATAAAAAAAGAAAATAATTATTTTAACAAACATGCATGTTTTTGTAACTTGCACTAATTTAACTATTCATGTTCTTTTAGTATTTGAGTTTATTAGTTGTCATTCATTTTCAGACTCCCTACATTCAGGAGGTGTAATTTCTTGGATCAAATAAAAAGGCAGTGAAGTAATACCTCGTTTTATGAGTGACTTTGTGTACAAGCATTGTATTGGAGAGTGAGCAAAATTTTCCCTCGCCCACGTGCTTTTTTTTTTTTTTTTTTTTTTGTGGAAGAGTCCTAACGCTCAGCATCTTCACGTGCTTTTTTTTTTTACTGGAAATATCCTAATGACAGCCTCTCATAAAGCCCATCACCCCTTCACTCGTTCATTCTCTCAGCGTCGCTCTGTTAACTGCGGTTTTACCTCGTGTTAACAATAATTTTGATCGCTATTGTTCACGTAGTGAAATATACGTACAGCATATAGACAATCACCTCAAGAGGAGTAAGAAAGAAGGAACTAAATTCTCTCTGTAAGACGTAAAACCCTCCTCTCGACTCCGTCACACCAGCAGCAACGCTACTCAAAGATAAAGTGTGCGTTACAGTAAATTGTCAAGTATTTTTAGCGTTGTCAATTATTAATTTGTATTTATAAGATCTTACTGGTTATAATTTTAATTGTAGTAGTAAAACAAAAAATATTTAAACTGGGTATTTATGGTCATGTAGAACGAATAGAGTTGTTTTGGGTTTTCTTTTTTAACTACATTTTATGAGATTGTTTTGGTGTACGAGCATTTTGGGTTACGAGCTCTTGGAACAAATTAAACTCGTAAACCAAGGTATTACTGTACATGTATCTGACTGCTTGTAGTCATTGAAAATGTAGCAGTCTGCAGTAATGTTAAATTGCAGATGCAACGCAATTGTGATCACTGACATGATCAAATTGAATGGTGAGGCCAGTGAATATTTACACCCCTATGGTACAAGCAGGTCTCGGACGCATTACGCAGGATTTTGCCATGCTTTTTTCGACGTGCTCTTATTGTCTTCAAAGTGTTCAGCATTTTCCCATCTGGCTGAGCAATATAGTGGGTGCAGTTAAGCTTAATTACGGCAAAATTATGAGGAGCTTAAGGGATTACCTGCACATGATATTGTAATGATGAGGATGCTGAATATGTGCTTTCTGCTTAATGGCTCTACGGATACTGGCATATCTGATAAACCTGTCAGAAGTCCATCTGCTGTGATTTACTCCTGATTCCCCAATCTCATTCCTGTTCTTATGCACCACCTCCTTTTTCCCCAATGATGACTGTAGTGAAGTTTGTGCTGGCTGAAAATGCTGCTTAATGAACTTTTATGGCTGTTGAGCTCATTATCCTGTCCTCCTCCTGTGACAGTTCGTTACACAACTTTACTGGCACTTTTTTTCTGCTTCTCATGAGCTGTAAGTGGGTCATTCTGTTCTTGGTTTGGGAGCAGTTGGAATATTTTGACAGGGGTTTTTTGCAGTAGATTTCAGCATGCGGAATCTGGTTACACCTAGGGTGTGTATTTATAGAATCAATAGTAGCCCTCGAAACAACATCTTTTGTGCGTTAAAGGAATAGGTCAAGCAGAAATGAAATTGTCATCTCACTCATCAAATATTTTTGTAGGTTTGATATTTAAGTCTTGTTAAATAGTAGTACAGTAGAACCTCAACTTACGAAATTAATCCGTTCCGAGGTTGGTTTCGTATGTCGGTCAGACTTTTACATGTTAATTGCCTAATCCGTTCCAAGCCCTACAAAACACCATATTAAGCATGGGATAAAGCGCATCCCAGCTTCATACTTCTCAATAATCTCCCTTTTCAACTCAATGAAAAGCACCCTCTTCTTCCCTTTGAATTCAGCAACAATCTTCACATCCATGGTTACTGATTAGAAAAAAGTTTATGCTAACAGGAGAGGCTGGTGGGAGCGACGCTGACCAATAGGAGACCAGGATTGTAAAAATTGTTCCCCTTCTTACATGGCCTATTCCAGCCATCCCTGTCATTCAGTGCGAAATGGACTATTCTGAACTTTCCCTTGGCGTTCAGGAAGTGACTGACAGAGATTGGCTGAAGATTGTATATAGTTTGAGTGAAATACAGGGAATTAGTGCCAATCGTTGAGGTTTTATCGATCTATGCACCTTTAATAAATACCAGTTTTGGATCATTCCCTGACTGAGACATCATTGTTCTGACCGGACAAACTGTAGTCTTCATCCAACACGAACCAAAATCAGCGCGAATATCAAAAAAAATGGGAAATCGTCGCCTCGCCGATATTTCGTTTTCCGCATCTCGATCATTTTGTCGTAACTCGGGCGGAAAAAACCCTGAAATCTTTTATCGTATGTTGAACTTTTCGTACGTAGAGCGTTTCGTAAGTCGGGGATCTACTGTATATTAAACTGGGATGATGTTTTAACAAAACAAAAAAAAAACACATTTTGCAACTCTCTTGAGTTGGACATGAGTGACGTGTCACAAACTACGTCAACTGTTTGTAAGAGGACGTATGGGTTTTTGGACAGATTTGAGTTTTTCACCCCAAAATAAAAAGGGCAATTTATACACCCTTCCATATCCAAATTCATCTTTGGATGGACAAAGCTTTCAGATTTTACTAGAATCTTCCTTTGGGTTTCATTGACGTCTACTCAACTACCACTTTGTCGCTTTAAAACGAATCTATTTGAACTGAGCCATTTAGGCCATGTTTTCTAAAGAGACATGATTGCTCTATGATTAACATTTAATTTTGGCTTGTTCACATTAGGGATGTCGATTGTGGGTTAAATTTAAGGATCAATGAATCGATTGTTTTCCTTAATACTGTGACATGTTCATCCTTGTCAACAGCATGACAGTGTGCAAAAAGTGCTCAAAAAGCCATGTGAAATGAGAAGGGTTTTTAGTCTAAAGTGTAGTAGGACTGTGAAATGAGTCGACGTGATCATTTAATTTAACTGCTTATTTAATAATCAAATATAGCCTCATATGCTATAATGTGGAACTTTTGTTTTGGACGCACTAAACGTGACCCTTAAAGCCAAATAATTCACTATTTTTCATTACAATATTGTTCTTTGTAATATTGTAGTCCCAATTATTGATTTGTGTGTATAGACTGTACATATATTGACAGTCAGCACAGTAAAACATTCCCAATGTGATTGATTCACAATACTTGATCTGTGGATGTGCATAAAAGGATTTTATTTATTTTTCTTAACAGTGCCAGTTAAACCCATCAGTTAAAAATTGACATCATGCACACAATAGCTGAAATTCAAAAGTTTATGAAGTTTGGTAGATGTGCACTAGGATTTGGACACTAATGTGTAATTTCTCATTAACATTTTACCCTTTTTGAAGCTGCAAATTCTTTACATTTATTTATAAAAATGTAGAAAATGGAGTACAAACTGTTTTGTATGAATGTATATGTGTATTTATTTATTTGAAAATTAAACTCCAGCCAGAAACTATTGCGGATTTTTATCTAGCAGGTATTATGTAATCTTGCATAGCAAAATGATAACTTGAAAAGATTGAAATTCAACTGCTATTTAAAGCACAAATGAATGATCGCTCTAAATTGGACAATTAATTGTTAAAACACCCTCAAACTGACAGTTAATAGTCAGCCTAATTTCATAATCATGACAGCCCTATTTCACATACTATAAACGCACACATCTGAGATGGTAAGTGGAAGCTCAAGCATGCTTTCTTTAGAGCTTCCACACAAACCAATCAGGTTTGTTCTTGCACTTCGAGTTTCTGTTTGATTCTTGCTGAATGTTTATATGCAAACTTAAAATTCTGAATTCAATTTTCATCAAAAGCTAAACTCTAGTTTTTAGACCACGTTGGTGAGAGAATCCATGCATTCAAGAAGTGTGTACAATTGAATGTCATGGCAATCTGTTCCACTTTTGAGGATTTTCAACTCTAATTATGGCTACAGCTGCCTGGTCATTCTACTGGATAATTTCTTTCATGTCATATAGAAAATGTCTGAATACGTGAGACTTAATTTTTGGGTGAGCAGTTCCTTTTTAATATGAATAAACACAATGTGTTCAGTGGCTAACAGCTGTAACGCCAAATGTCCAGTAAATATGTCCTGCTAAATGCCTTCTATGCAGTTTCATAACAAGATAAATGTGCTTATCCTGTTTTTGAGTTGTTGGTTTTTTTTGGTGCTCACTGCATGTCCTAATGAAAAAGTGATGTTCTGAAATCAACTGCTGAAGAATACATGCAGACATGAATTGTTAATTCAAGCTCTGGCTGTTAGTGTTAGGACGGTATGCATGGGTGAGTCTTCACACCACTATTTTTCCCAAAATAAATCCCCCTTGGGACTGTTAAGCAGGATATTGTGTAGGAACATTGATTAAAACAGAAAGCCAGGCAGAACAAGGCCACAGTATCATACACTAACCCCACGCCTAACCGACAAGTAATTTAGCTAATTAGCTCTGAGTTATTAACCCTTTCTTGATGGTGATGAGTATTTGGGAAGTAATGAAATGTAATGCAAGGTGACAAACCTATAAAATGAGCTTAATATTTGACTGTTTAAGTGAACCCTCTTACAGAAATGTTAGTGTAATAAATGCTTGTTTAAAAAAAAGTATAAGGCCTATGTTTCTATCTACATCTAATTGAATAGTTTATGTAATGAGATGCATTTTCATGCACAGGTCATGGGCTGGTGCTGCAGGAGGATTTTGCTGCTCCCAGAGATCAGTTTGGCCGAAGGCTTATGGCCGTAGCGGGAGACAATGAGACTGAGAAGAACTGCACAGAACCAGGTAATGCATATATCACTTAATGGTATGCTGAATGTCCCTCTTTTTTTTTTTCTTTTTTTTTTTTTTGTATGACTGTGGTGGGTTTTCCTTTAAACAAACTGTTCAGTCAAAAAGTACAAAAGCAGAGTTTAGTTTTATAACCGGAGTTCAGTTTCAGAAATGTAACAAATGTATATACAGTGATCCCTCGTTTAGCGCGGTTAATGTGGACCGGAACCCCCCCGCGAAGTAGGATTGGCCCCCCTAGGAATTTCCGTACGTGTGTAAATGTTTAAAATATATTTATACTTATATTTTAATTAAATCTATTTAATTATAAAACCATATTATACATTTTCTCTCTCATACGATACGCATTATGGTGTTCTACTCTCAATGACAGTAGTATCTCCAGTATTGACGACGATGTCAGACCTGTGCAGTTCGATGAATATGATGGTGTTACTGCACTGGTATGAGGCCTTTAAATCTTTTCGGGGTCAGATATCGGCGCTGGATCGTCAACATTTGCTTCTGAGAGAGGCGAAGAGGCTCTCATTGGTCGATCTCACGCCGTAAACCAATCACATGTCTTGACTGAGTGTCCGTGGGTGTGTACAAACCCTCTGAGAGTTTCTCTTTGTCTAGCATCCTGGGAAACCATTTCTCTCGCATCACGATGAAGCAACTCTGCAATACGGCTACCGATGTGGTGTTTTTTTATTTTTCTATTTATATTTTTGAAAAATCTGTGAAACTTGAACCGTGAAGTGGCAAGGGATTACTTGTAATCATATTAACATTAAAAAATGACAAACAGTTTAGTTCTTGTTCCCTTTTATTGAATTATCCATTGTCGCTTTTGGTATAGCTAAAGTTCACTAAATATTTGAACTCCTATTAAACAAAGCAGATAATCAGTATTTATGATGCTCATATTTGTAAAAAAAAAAAAATTAGTCACGATGCTGCAGAAAGTCAATAGTAAATTTGAATCCCTGTTGCTTGTTGCGTATCATCTTTGCAGCTGGCTTGGGCAAAAACTCAGATTAGCTTTACTTCATGTGTGGTTAGGATACCATAAATGTATTCCACGTAATGAAATTGTAACGTCTTTGATTAATGTGTCCTTGTTTTCTTGCTGCACGTATTATATTGCCGTTTTGTCAGTTGTCAAGGATATTGACAAGACAGTGCTGATAAAGCCATAACTCTCAAATGAAATGTAATATGCATGAAAACGTCAATGGAATGGAGCCTATTCCTGTCAACTTATTGAAATGAATTGTTTTAACCGTAAATAAGCTCCCCTGACTGGATATCTTTATTGCTCTGTGAAAAGACAAAAGAATTGGAAGGGAATGGATGAGATTATAAGAGAAACGGATCTGTGGCTTTGTTTTGTATGTTCTGTAAATGAAAGCGGGAAGATTATTTTTAGACGTTTGTCCCCTCGACATTGCTGTGACCTTAGGAGATACTAGGGAAGAAGAGAACAGATCTTCGGAGTCTTGGGAGTCCTGGCATCTCAGTGCTCCAGGGCTCTCTCATTAGGCGGCTCTTATTTGCCGAACGCCACAGTCTGGTCTGTGTGATCTTGCATGCACTGTGGCGTGAGATTCTGGACCGTTTCAGGGGTTGTCTCTATTGGAGTAGTACGTTTGTCATCACAGGCTGACGGAATCTGCCCTTTCAATTTGCTCTCCGCCTGTAATGAATGTTTCTCATGGAACAGCACATCTGCCCGGCAGTACACCATGCGCCGTTGTCAAATGCTGACTTTGTGGATCTTAGCCTTGCTCCCAGCCAGAATGTGAGCAAGTGGTGATCTGAGGTCTTTGCCAGCTACATGAGTGAGAAAGGAGAAGAAAGATGAGATCTGGCCGTCTCTGTCAGCAACCCTCTGAGCTGAAGGCCGAGCGGAGGTCACGTCGACTTCCACAGTTGTGAAACATTCGCTCCTGTATTTACGTCCCACTGCGTAAGAGTTTGCAAAGAGCTCCTGTTTTGCTGTTGTGATGCAATGCTGACTAGGTTGCTCGTTGTTTTTAAGAATTGAAACGGTTTGCGTGTTAACCAGTGTGACATTTCCCTTGACAGCTATTGAAAAAGATCCACCTTGTCTTAAATTATTTTATTTCTCTCCAAAACTCCCTCCACCTTCAAAGATGCCCTTGAGATCATTGTAGTCGGAGAAGGAGCAGGAAAGCAGCACATCATTTTGGTGTTGTCAGATTTATCAAAAGCAAAATAGTGCCTTGCTTGACAAGCTGACAGACGACTACAAATGAAGCGGAATATACTGCTCAACTTGACTGATTCAGCTACCACATTGTCAGCGTCCTCCTTTCTATAGTATAGCCTACACAATGATTGAGCAGAAAACGCCTCAGGGAATTCTGATGGGTTAGGACATTGTTCCTCAACCCTATTGACTCCAAGGCTCCCAATTGTCCTCCACAATATTCAAGACTCTACAACTAATTAGAACTGCTTCCAGAACTTTCATCTTCAGAAATCCCAACTTTGGCTTTCACAGAGACAGGTGGTACTATATCACAGCTGATTCAAGAATATCTGTCTGGTGATGGTTCTTTTCTTAATGCCATTCCTTTATGATCAAAACTTTTGAGATGGAGAATATTTAGTCTTTATTTTGTAGGGTTTCTACCAGTGATGAAATACAGAAATTTCGGAAAGTTTTATCTGGGCTCCAGTCCAGATGTACAGTGTTTCCAAAACTCATCATAGCAGCAGTTTAGCCACATTTTATGTGTTCATAAAACCATTGTTCATCTCTTGCTCTAGACATCAGCACAGTGCCCACACATACCTTTAGCTATAATTGAATACGTTTATCTATGCCGTTTCTCTTGAGAGGTTTAGTGTCTGCCCTTCTCTTTCCGTTTAAATTAAGATTTGCAAAACATTGTCAGTAAATTATATTCTCTCTGTGTGAAACGGTATTATGATGACAGTTCACGAAAATATTGCTCTGGCCAATAATGACCTATTCCCGGAAGAAAAGTCGATATAAGCCTTGTGACATTTAGAGGCAGGTAAATGCAAAATCGATGATGTATTCAAGTACTGATAAAGCCGTCTCCGTAAAAGTGGCAATGTGAAGGCCATATATGGCAACTATCTCCAAACCTGTCATCTGCAAAATAACCCATCCAAGTTAGTGCACACACATCAGGAGCAGTAAGTATTGAACATTTTTTTTTTGGACATGCTTGCACAGACTCCACTTAAGCAATTTGTTTAATGTGTTGCAACTTTGTGATCCGAATTTTCATCCATCTAGAAGTTGCAGCAATTATTTCCTAGACATTATGTAAACAGTGCTGATTATAGAGAATATGATATGTACTTGATACTGAGTGCCTCTCAAATTTCTTATAAACATTTAATGCCGTGCACCTTTCACGCTTGGGTGAATGCAGTGTTTGTTTGCTTCCTCTAAATTAATTGTAGCAGCTTGAGTACCTTTGTAAACGGTCTCTTTCCTAGCAGACTGATTTAGGGTAGGTTGTCCTCAATAAGCTGGTTTCTCTTTTTACCAAACCAACTGATCCTTCATTTGGAGTTGATATAAAAGTGAGTGCATCTCTTCAGCTCTGGAACGACATGCAACGACTAATAAAGATGCGTTCTTGAGAGACCAACACTCATTACTGTTCTTTCTGCATTTGTTCAGGATTCAAACATGTACATTAAGTTTATAGCTGTAAAGAGAAGAGATTTTGCTTGTTAATGTGGTTTTGTAATGGGACAATCGCACCGAACAGGCTTTCTCATAGGCAAACAAGCAGGCGCTTTGATGAGAGCAGCTTCCATTATGTTTGTGCTCCTCAGAAGCTGCTCAAATCAATAAGTAATCTGAAAGAGAGAGAGTGCTCAGACAGTCTGGGTTGGATGCCAGCTTGTTGACTGAAATTTGAATAAGCAGAATGCTCCTTTGCCTGAAGAGGGGTTATTTTAGGAACTTGCATTTTACAGACTGGAAAAGATTGATTGACTTATTCGTAAGGGGGGGGGGGGGGGTGGAGTAGAATGTGTTTCTGGCTTTGTGCGTGCACTTTTAAGATGACATAACTGCAAGCTCAGGCACTGACAAATAGGTTAATACACTATTCAACAGCTTTACAGTTATGCAGCATATCTCATAAAGAAAACATAATACCGTTACAAAGGGAGGCTTGTCAGATAGAGTTGGGGCTAGAGGTGGCATTGCATTTCATCCAGAATCAGAGGCGCTTTTTCCAGATTGCTCCTGTACATGGATTATGCCATTTATTCAGTGAAAGACCTGTAGCTATTTGACATTTACAGACCTTGACTGGTGTAATTCTGCTCTCAAATAAAGCAGTGAAGTACTTTGTTGTAATTGCTGGCAATAACTATACGCTGCTCCACAGTTAAACATGGAATGGCACTTGCAGCTGGACAACCTCCACAGGATGGCAGTTACTCATACCTAGCCCATCTTGAGAGTCCTGTCGGCGCACGAGTAAAATTGACTGCAGAAATTTAATCCGTTAAGAAAAATGGGTAATCATAATATATTGATTGAGTGATTCCAATTCATCCGTTCTTCTGGTATGTACCGTATTTTCCCGCATATAACCCTTGGGTTATACCAGACAGCTTGTAAGGTTATTTTCTTTCAGGTTTTCTTTCTTGTGAGGGTTGTTGTCTCTGGCACTTGTACTATCACTCTGACAGCTGGCGCTGATAGGCTGTCTGACCTGTCAATCATGCAAGACGTGATTGGCTGTGCTGCCATGAGGGCGGGCTCTTATCTCATCCGATGATCAACACCTGTGGAATCGTTTGAGGGACGTGCTGCTGCATAGCGGGAGAGACTGCTCTTTCTTTTTGTTCTGATTCTGACTTGTGTTTGTTTTCTTATTTGAATTTTGCACACAAGCACTGTGTACCGAGCCTGAGCAGTGATATAAACACAAAGTTAATCAACTACATCAACTTTTTTTTTTTTAACACACAACCCCAAAACCCACGGGCTATATGAGGGTGCGGATTATCAGAATCAGAAAGCGCTTTATTGTCAAGTGTGCTTGCACACACAAGGAATTTGTCTTAGTGCTGAAGCTTCCAGTGCACATTTACAACATTAACAAAAACAATCACTGAAGAGCTCCACACCGAGGCAGCCATTTGCGGCGCCATCTTCACTCCAGAAATACGATAATGCAGTTTAGCAAGCACATAGCCAACATAACACAGCACATGTTTTTTTTGTATGGAGGGGGGTGAGTCTATTGTGTTGTGTGGGAATGTAGCCATAACATCAGATGTTTTTTAGTTTAGTTCTATGGTTTGTCCTTGAAGGGAGATAAGGCAGTGCCCAGGGAAAGATAGCAGACCAAGCTGTGAAGCTGACCTCCCAACCGAGAGATAGGGACAGTGAAGTTCGGGTGGGCAAATTTTTAATCCATTTGATGATCTTCGGTAATTTGTCCGGATCATAATCAATCAAGAAGTTCTGGTCCTCAGCACTCGCGTTCGATCCGTGCAGCTTCCCTAGACATTACGTCCAGCCTCATGGCCAGACTGGTTACAGTCCGTGAAAGTTCACCGATCTAATTCACAGTCCGGACTGCGTTATGGTTCAGTTCCTCAATCTGTATCAGTCTCTGATCTAATTCCTTCAAACGGTCACACACAGCCTTGAAGCATTTCTTAATTTCCATAAGCGTATGCGGGAAAATATTGTAATCATGTCACGGTCGTCACAAAGCACTCAAAGAATCCATGAAGACATATTTATGCCAAGATGTATATTTTAATTTAAACGAACTGCTGTAAATGCATCCGCTCAGACAGTTCAACCATTTGCTTGTTACATGCAGCAGATTTTTCAATTGAAATTTGTATTGTATTTCCATTGCCTGGCAAAGAAATCTGTCCAACCAATAAAATTGGAGCATTTGGTCAGCTGCTGTTGCATAAAACTACAACACAATGTATGTTTTTGCAGAGCGATTGCAGAAGAGTCCGAAACAACTTGTACTAGTGCAGTGCAAACTGGGAAAACTATAACTACAGTGGAATATGGTTTAAATCAATTTCAGAATTTTTTTGTTTTGACATCCTTTTTTGCAAGTTGGTGTCAAACGGAAGGTTGAACAACTCTACAGAAAACCAGAAAAACCCTGGCTACTATTAAGTGCCACCTACTGTCAGGATGTGGGTTGGTGGTTTCATTCCCACATTTGACTTATAACCCTCTGTTCAGACAAATCGTGCATTGTTTTGGTTTTCCAGCACCTTTTGCAAATTGAGTCCGTGAGGCAATACACTGTAATTGATGCATTAATAACCAACGATATTTAAACCTATGAACTACAAAAAAAAGTAGTGAACCAATCCTAGGATTTCTTGAATAAGGCATTGCCTCTAACATGCCACAGTGACAACCACACACACATCCAGCTCAGCACAATATGCTCAGTGTGAGGCACTGATCCTGCCATGTGTGTTCACATCAGGACAGGCATTGATGGATAAGGTCATTGGGTGTCAGGAGACAAAGAAGCACATACTGTCTCCCTCTACCTGAGATGCTTCTCTACAGTCGCTGGGTTTGTACATGCTATATGGTCAGGATCAAAGCACATACCAACATTTGTACTGTATATTGTTCACCTTTTGTTTGGAGACCACCTGAAAGCGCTGTCATGATGTCCATGGAGACGGAGAGTTTGTTTTTAATGGTCCCTTCATTAATAATTGAGGCATACCAGAGCTCCTAAGGACTTTAATGGATTTACCTGCAAGAGATGTGCATCAACCTGGAGAAAAACGACCTCCACTGTCAACAAACGGCAAGTCCTAATGAATACAACATGAAGTCCCATCCTGCAGAAGCAGCACCTCTGGAAGATGGCTGCTTCAAATAAATCCACTATTTAATCATTTACTCGTATACTTTTTTTTTTCTTTTTTTTTCTCTAATCCTCGTTTGTCAAGCAAGCATTGTTGAACCTGTACTCTATGTAAATTTGATTTATGAATAAAAGCCTACGTTAAATCGGTTTATTGCATAAAACTGTCCCAATTAATGCACTGTGTAATGCTGTATTTTTATTATGGGTTATTACTTGTACAATGTGTTGGGACAACTCAAACTTCAGAAGGTTGTCATGATAAACTGATTTAATATAGCTTTTTATGTTAATACAACGTGCAATGAGTCGTTGAGGGTCACTCTTTTGACTTTCAATTGGGTTGACCAACAAAAGTCATATACATATACGTATACGTGTGTTCCATACACTTATGAATGTATTCATGTGGTTTGAGGAAACTTGTGCCGTTTCTTCTAGATGTACAAGTTTTGCTTGATCTAAATGATATAATTAAGTCCTATAGCCTTGCGTTGAAAAAGGGACTCGTACCATATCTAGGGACTGGAACAGAAACCTGCTATTGGGTTTGGGTCCACCTATCGATGGCTTCATTTCTACCCAGAATGGCTTGGCAACACCCACAACAGTATAGCTAAATAGTAGCAATTTTTGTCATAAAATCCTTGAGCTTTAAAATTGAATGTACTATATGCATGTGAAATTATACATGCATCTCTTACTCCGTAGCACAAAGCAGTTTGATTTCTCTTGGCTGTGGCTGCTGTTAGGGCTTCAGACTGTGACCAATTAGTTGCGTTTTGAAGAGTTTTCCTGTTGACGCACTGGTGCGATCACCACATTGTCACATTCACAATTCATCCACACCTTTGCAAGATTCAAAGCGCTTAGCAGAAATTCAAACAGTTAATATGCTTCACACTTTTCCCACCGCTTCAAAGCTCTAAATATTTTTAAATTCCAATGTGATTTTTGTAAAATCAAGTTTACAATGGCGGGAAAATGCATGACATGAAATTACCCTTAACCAGTAGATGGTAACAGTGGAGCACTTTTTGTTTTGTTATTCAGTTCTTTATGGTACCTTTTTAATGAGTATGCTTTACAAAAAATGAGATTCCCCCTATAATTTTTTTCAAAATCTAATTTTATGTCTTAATTCAAACTCTGTACTTTTTAACTGTTACATTTCTTGTAACTAAACGTGTAATGTTAGTAACTTTCCTTGATTCAAAACAAAAGTAATAACTTAAGTTACCTTTTTTATTTTTAAAATCCACCCATTCACTGTTTGTAGAAGTTGGTGCTACTGCTGTCAGATGTTAGTCTGGAGCCGTGTGTGTGGTAGGCTCTGCGTGATTCTTTGTATGTCTGCATGTGCTCTGTGGGTTTTCTTTGACCTTGAGGGTATCCTCTCCTCTTCGTGATTTGGGAGGGGCGAGCTGTGGGAAGAGAAATATGATCAGCGCACTAATGACTCTTCCGCTTGATGGATAAAGCGTTGGTAAAATCAAAACCAATTCTCCTCAACCCTTCAGATAACCACAATGAACGTGATGGTGCTTGTGATAAAACATCATGCCACTATTGCTGTCATTTATGATCGATTCCTTAACTGCTAGAGCTATTAGTTCCACGAGTGTTTTAATGAGCTCTTCAGACTCAGAGTTGGCAGTAGAAGATTAAGCAGTTTTTGATGCATTTACACAGCAGATGCTTTCATTACTTGGATTTGCTTTGAAGGATATGGGTGGAAAAGCTTGTCTTAGAATTTTAACTAGGTTACAAGCCATATATAGGACCCAGAATATAATGGAGACTTGCCATCCCTAAGAACCACTCGTGTTAATTTTTTTTTTTAGTAATAGTTTCAATTTGTCTGTACAGTGGGCCTCTTTCAACTGAATCTCATGATTTGCTCAAACCAAATCTTCCCAAAAACTTGATTCATAAACCTCAGATTTGGTAGTTAGTATGTTAATGAATTCCAATCATTTGTAAATGTATAGTTGTATCATTCACAATTGGCATGAGCCATTAGTAGGCTTTCAATGGAAGGAACCTCTAGGGACCAGAACAGAGACTTGTTGGCTCTTTGATTTAGAGCCATTAGGTGTCGATCATGATGGTGTCGTGAGTGGATGTTGGTACTGGATATTGCCAAGCAGTTGCTAGTGTTCTGGGTAGATTTGAAGGCTTCACAATCAAACGCTACACATTCATGGTGGCAACTTGGGGTACAGTTGTCCCCACCAGTAGATCAAAAGTATTTTAGAAATTTCATTAGCTTTAGAAGGGCAGATGACTGTGTGGATTATGGCATGTTGATTTATGATGGATTGTCAATTTTTTGTGTGTTGCCCTGACAGGGAGCATCTTGTCCCATTGGGGATTATTTGAGCCTCAGGGCTGCCATGATGCAATGTACTGACCTGTGACCTACACCGCCATATGTTTGTAGGGTTTTGACGTTTTTTTTTTTTTTTTTTATATGCCTTGGAAGCATATAAACCAGATTTAAAGTTTTGCCGATTCATGAACAAATTTTACATGTATGCATTTGACAGACGCTTTTCTCCAAAGCAACTTGCATTGCATTCAAGATGCACTGACATTTTAATCAGTTCTTGCTTTCCCTGGGAATCAAACCCATGACCTTGCCGTTGCAAACACCAATGCTCTACTGGCTGAGCTTCAGGAAAGCTGCAAATGTTTTCTAGGCAATCTATCAAGCAAAACTTGAATTATTTTTCTCATACTGGATGCACCACTGAATGGTCTCTCTAAGTTTGCCATATACTGCTCTTACATCAGTAGTTCTTTCCTATTTGTTAAATTGAGCTGATCCTTGGCTGTGGTGTATATGAAATGATAAATGCAGTCCCATGCACTGTTGAACATGTATTACACCCAGTGTATTTTTCTTTCATTAAGTCGCTTGTCCCTGTAGACATGATTTATATTTTTGCCCATACATTCTAATCGTTTTTGTATTGTACCTTTGGAGTATTCATGGAAAGTGACAACTTGCACCAAAATGACTTTCTTTATCATTTCCAATGCAGCCATCAGCGAGTTTCCAGAGGATGTGTTCACCAACAAGCAGAGGACGCAAGGAGCTGTTCTGCTACACATATTTGCGGTAGGACAACTTTGTGTATGCATGTCAATCAACATCTAGCCTTGCTCACCAGTTGACCTTGTCATCCAGTATAAATGGTGCATGCCTGGCAATTTTATGACTATAAATGGTTTGTCAGCTCTTGTGGTAGGTTGTGATTGGTCATAAGTTTGTCTTGGAGTTGACAGCCATCCTGTCAACGGCTGCTTATAGAAGAGTAGATCACTTAGATGCAATTTCAATTATTTCTGTACATCAACTCCTATTATGGTGCTTCTCCTACTCTTTCTGTAATGGATATATTGTGGTTTCTGCTTCCCATTTCAGGCTTTATACATGTTCCTGGCCCTTGCTATTGTATGTGATGACTACTTTGTGACCTCTCTAGAAAAGATCTGTGAGGTGAGAAAAAAATGTACTACGGTAACGATGAATTTCTACCTGTTCTTAAACGCACGCCGTCATATAATGAATACAACAGCTTGTACTTGGTTTGTGGGTCTATTTTTTTTATTTTATTTTTCTCAAATATTTAACAGCTGGTGCTTTAAAGGGATTACATTTAGAGATGCAACTTCACAATGAAGGTGTTTGCATGTTGAATGCGTGCTTTGCTGTCAAAGCACCACCTTTGTAAAAGACTCTTTACAATGCCTTTCAAGACGAGTTACTAACTTGGACTCAATTGTGGTGTTTTTGAATAACTATAACCTTTAAAAACAGATTTTAAAAGGATTATGCCCCTTACACCACTCTTCAAAAGCTTAAGCTCAGTAAGGCTATTATGAAATTCATATTTTTTTCTGTAAGAAAAGTGACTGATTGACTGAAGATTCAAAAGAACTAAGATATGTAAACATTTTCATTTTAGCGTGAATGGCTGCCAGATCTTAAAGGAATCGTTCTGAAAACTCGCAGACCGTTTTATACCTTCTCTAGGCTCTATGTAGACTTTAATTATGCCCTGTGATTTGCGTGAGTTTATGTTCCTCCCATCCATTAGAAACTGCACCTGAGTGAAGATGTAGCGGGAGCGACCTTCATGGCAGCTGGAAGCTCCGCCCCAGAGCTGTTTGCCTCTATAATTGGTGAGGCACAGGTGCTTGTGTAGGCATTTGGCATGTGTCAGGAGATGCTGTGGACTAAAACCCGCTTGTTTTCTGCAGGTGTGTTTATTACGCATGGAGATGTTGGGGTGGGTACTATTGTGGGCTCAGCAGTGTTCAACATCCTGTGCATTATCGGCGTGTGTGGGATATTTGCAGGGCAGGTGAGAAACTCTGAGCTTGATTTACAGCTTGCCAGCGTTGGATCTGTTGCCACACGACATTTTCGTGTTTTCATCGGAGTATTGCAATGTGAAAATTACTCTTCAGGCTTATCTTTTTTTTTTCTCCTCTCTTCAAAGAGTAGAAATTTTGAAAGCTGATGTCTAAAAATAAATCAATGCAAGCGTTCGACAAATAAAGGATTTGCAAGACTAGGTCTAAGAAAGACCTTTTTAAAGACAATTGCTGTTCTCTTGAGAATCGAAGTCTTGAGGCCAATTGCATAAACAGTCATTATGTTAAGGGTGTCTTAACTAGCAGTTAGTTGGGGATATTCAGGCTTACTTTTTGGCAAGTTAGTCACAAAGTATGTTTGTTTAGTCTTGAAGAGTGGTGACTGACTTGTAAGACCAGTCTTACTAACCGGCCCCTGATGTGTTTTGCAGACAGGACTAGGACTAAAACGGGACTAGTCCTGAGTTAAATGAACACCTTTTAAGTAGCTTTTATAAACTTGCCTTAAAAAAACATTCAAGATATCTTGAGACAAAACCGTAGTACTTACGCCTTTTTTTTTTTTTTTTTTTAAACCAGTAATAAACCTTTGTTGCTTGTGGCAGACTTGAACCTGACCCCTAACAAAAGAAAGAATGGTTGCTTTTGTTTACAAAACTCTTCTCTTTTCCAACTAGGTTGTTTATCTCACCAAGTATGCTGTGTTCAGAGACTCCCTCTACTACATTTTTTCTGTGGTTGCTCTTATTGCCGTAAGTGTCATCAATCTTATGAGATCTGGCAATTAAGCTGTAGAATATAGTTGGTTTCTGGACGTAAAAGTCCTATTAACTTTCTCCACAGAGAAACTGATAATTAGCAATAACTTTCTGGACAAATATTACGAGCTCTGAGTTTGTTAAAAGATGCTTTAAAAGCTTTTATAAAGAATGTAAATGATCTACAGAAGTTGCTTTCATTTTGCTAGTGTTTCTGGGTAAATGCCCAAATCTGTGTCGTTTTGTGGAAGTTCTAAGATGCTGTTAAAGGGACAATTTGCACAAAAAACGTATCCATAACTCACACTCTGGTTGATCCAATCCAGTAATCTTTGTCAATCTTCGGGAACAAAAATGAAGTGGGGGTTGTCGTTTTTGTATGAACTCGGAGCGCTTTCAGTTCCTCTGACAATCTATGTTGGTGTACTAAAGACTACCTAAACAGAAGAGGACCGGAGTGTGTTGAGATCAAAATGTTCATTTTAGGGCTGGTTGGTTTGGCTCTGAACTTTATTGCTCTTTGTTCTTCGTGTGTGTATATATATATATATATATATATATTAGAGGTTTTTTTCTTCTGCATTTCCTTCCCTTCACAGAGAGATGCATACATGCGCGCGTGTGTGTATATCTCTGTGAAGGGATGGAAATGCAGGGGGGGAAGCTTAAAAGAATCATGTGATTTGAAATTCTCCTGCCACTCCATTAATAGTTACAGACTCTGTATATTTCTTCCAGTTTATTTATGATGACCAGATTTTGTGGTAAGTGAACCTCTGTCTGTGTATACATTATCTTGACTGGTGTAAGGCAGCGATCTGATTGGCTGTCCTCTTCTTTCTCTGCAGGTGGGAGAGTTTGATACTGATTATCATGTATGTTGGCTACATCGTCATCATGAAGTGAGTTCTCCATTTTGCATACTGGTACTCATTTTAACATCTAGGGCCATATTCACAAAACATTTTATTTTGCCTCTAAGATTTATCACAATAAATATTTTTAGGTAAGCATTTTCTCTTCCCAAAGCTGCTGAGACCAAATTTTGCCAAGAAATATGGATGTAAACACATTTCAGGGATTGAATGATAGGGAAGAGGTCTTTCGTCAGTGATCATGGGAAAACTTGACCGATGAGAAATTCAAATAAAGGTTTTTGTGTGTGCACATACTGTGGGAGAGGGAATCAGGAAAGGTTCAAGAGCTGGGATGGGGATGTTTTATTCCCCATCTCTTAATGCATAATACCTGTACATAAAGGACCCGGTTTCATCACAGATTAAAAGCTATAAGTGAACATTTATTGCATTTATAAGGGGAGAAGGCTCTATCGTCCATTTCCTCAATGCAGTACAGTGTCTCTGTGTTGGTTTTAGGTTTTTAGGATCATAGACGAACCGTGTGAAAATTCAGGGAGATTTTGCAGTGGTTCAAGTTGGTAATTTCGACCAGTTAGAAAGTGGAAGTTATTTCTGTGCGAGCTGTGCTTCATACTTTGCCTCACAATGGACTAAAACTTCAGTTTATCACTTATTTTACTTTTTTTTTTTCAGGTTTAATACTAGCATACAGAACTACTTTGTGGGAAAGGAAGACAAGGGTGTCGGCAACGGTAACCCGGTCATCAGCGAGATGGAGGACGGTAATGAATGTTATGAGCAGTTTTGGGATGATGCAACATGGCCGTTACTCAGCCCAGGTAAGGGTAACTAGACAGGCTTCCTCATGGGTTGGCGACTAACCCTCTGCTGCTTGCAACAGTCGGATCTTATTCTCTTTAAATTAATTCCATTCTACTATCTGTATGTCTCATGTTCGTAAAGTCTACACCAACAGCACTTACTGAATGCGTAGTCATCTGACGTCTCTTATGAGATATTGACACTTTGCTTCCTTGCTGAATAACCGCGGTCCGCTTTCTATTTCAGAGCGCGGTGTCCTGTAGTGCTGCTTGGTGGTCTCTGACTCCCCTCCCGCTGCTGAAGCCTGTCTGTTTAGCCTTACTAAATCTGTCCTGGCTCCCATCTTATTCTGCAGTGCTCTGCGCGTGTGTGCATGTATGTGTGTTCCTGTTTTACTCCCTGTACCAGTGATGCATTTGTTTGCGAAATAGTGTCTGGATGAAAAGGTTTGTATTCAGTTTTTTTTTAAGATCTCTTCAAGGACAAAGGAAAGTGAAATATAGATATAGTAACGTCAACATTAAATCACCAAGACTTGTTTTTGATTTTACACCACCTCTCTATCTGCGTGTCATAGAAAAATACACTTATTTATACACTGCTCAAATTAATGCAGTGGTTCTCAAATAGTGGTGGGCGCGCGTGACCGTGTGGAACATGCTTTTTTGTCAGGGAGTAGGTTTTCTTCCACTGAACAAGAGCAGCAGATATGAAGTTCAGATAACAAACCCTTCACCCGTTGATGTGTACGATCACACTGGTGTTCATGTGTCACGTGATCAATCGCTAAATTCACACGTGTTTTCACGTGCTATCTGGCACTGATCCAAAAAAGACGCGCTCAGAGAACTTGATCATTATAAAGGTTTTTAAGCGACAAACATTCACTTCCACATATCTGAGAATCTGAATATCAGGTAGTTGATGACAGAGCCAACAAGTTGGTGACTATTTCCAAAGTTCCAAAATAGGGGGAGGGGGGTCACAATTTATCATGTAAATTGTGACAGTTTACATGATAAACTGTCACAATTTATAATAAATTATGGAAGTCAACACAATGAGGGCTGGATTAACTTTTAGCCAAAGCCACTTATCCCTGGCAATCTAACCTTGTTGCAAGCGCCACGCTCTGTTTGAGCTACAGTAAGGGTTCAAAATCATACCAAAAATCTATGCGACTTGTATGAAGTTCATCACGGCAACTCATAGTGTGGGGGTCGTACACACTGACTTTTGTGCCTGTATGCATTCACGACTATGTCTGGGCATGCTTCTGATGAAGTGGAGGATGTTGTCCTGGAGATCTTCTCCCAGACCTGGATCTGGATTGGCTTCATGTGATCTGATGTATAATGTCTCGGAGGTTCTCAACTGAATTCAGGTCTGGGGAATGTGAGGGCCAGTCAATGGCATCAAGACTTCATCTAAAAACTGCCTGCAAACTCTTGTCAGATGAGGGTCGGTACTAACATGCACCAGGAGGAACCCAAGGCCACTGCAGCAGCATAAGGTCTGACAGTGGCTCTGAGGGTTTCATCCTGGTACCTCACAACTGTAAGGGAACCATTGGCTGCATGTGGAGGTCTGTGTGACCCTCCAAGGATATTCCTCCTTCAAACAGTTCATGCTGGATGTTGCGTGCAGAATAAGGTTCCCATGGTCTCACCAGACTTTTTCACATTCTCTGTGTGAACATGCTCCCATCCGTGAAGGGAACGGGATGCGAATGGTGTTTTTGCCAACTCCAGTGTTCTCTGGAAAATGCCAATCAAGCAGCACAGTGCTGAGCTGTGAGCACAGGATCCACTAGAAGACGTCGGGCCCTCATATCTCCCTCATGAAGTTTTGTCAGAAACATGCACTCCAGTATCCTGCTGGAGGTTGTTTCTGTTCCTCTCACAAAAGGGTAGATATCGGTCCTGTACTGGGTTGTCCAGCTCTCTTCGTGTAAAGTCCTGTCTTCGCCAAACTTCCTTGCAATGGCATATATGGATGGGCCCCCCTGGAGGAGCAGATCTGCCTGTGTATCCCAATTGGGTTGCAGGTTCTGCCTCATGCTACAGACAGTGATAAAGACCTGAAAAAATGGTCTATACATCACCTGCAAAAACATTTCCTTCATTGCACTTTCATGCCATTACTTCTCCAGTACACCTGGTGTCACCTTTCACCAGAGCAAGTGAAACTGACTTGCAATCACTTCTGCTTCTGAATTGGACCGATTAATATCCCTGAAGTTAAATTAACCCAAAATATTCCTTTTTAATATAATGAATGTCTTCGGTCAGTGTGCTTGTCTAAATGTTGGTGTATTGGCAGTAGAGCTCTTCCTCTGCTCTCCAGCTGTAATCTGGAGAGTGGCTGAGAATTTCATGTCTGTTCTGTTGATGGTTTCTGACAGTATCCTGAGGGGCTCAGAGGTGGACCTACAGTCCATCCCAACAGAGATCAATCTCCCTGACAGACAGGGCTTTATGGTCCTGCTGGTTTTCGTGTAGATTTTTTGGTCTCTCAGGGCTGGTTTGACGTGTGTGTGTGTGTGTGTGTGAGAAATCAAATACTGTACATGCTGTGGGTTTTGGACATGTGTACAAGGTGTAGGAGCAAATGTTTTTATTTACTTTTGTCCACAGTGAAGCCCAGTAAAACTTACACTAGGGGCTCTGTTGTGATGGTTGACGAGATGATAAATTCAAGCCCTCCACATTATCGGTTCCCCGAGGCTGGCCTCAGGGTCATGATCACCAACCACTTTGGTCCCAAGACACGTCTACGCATGGCAAGCCGACTTATCATCAATGAGGTAAGAAAATACACCTGCTGAGTGAATGCTGTGTGTGAATGTCACCTTTGTTTTTGTTTTTTCTTTGTTGTTTTTACACCTGTAATGGAAATTGAGTCCCTCAAGCACATTTAAAAGGGTGATTCACAAAAAAACTCTTCATGAAGTTCCTAACCTGTATTCATTTTTTTCTGTGGAAAACAAGAATCCATACCACCCCCACCCCCTCCCTACAAGTCAATGGAGTTCAGTTGTTGTTTGGATCCCATTGAGTTTAATTATGTGGTCAAAAACAGTTTTGTTTGACAGCAAAAAGAAAGTGAGTGGAACACAATGCATTAAACTTTTGATGGATACATTTAAAGCTTGTCTCTTTTTTTTTTTTTCCAAGCATCATATTTTACTTGGAAAATGTTACAATACAGAATTTAAAGTGCTGATTCATCTTAGATTTATGCATTTGGCAGACTTTTTTACGTAAAAGTGACTTCCATTTGCATTCAAGAAACACATTGACATTGTAATCAGTTCTTGATTTCCCTGGGAGTCGAGCCCAAGACCTTGGTGTTGCAATTGCCACACTTTACTGTTTGAGCTACAGGAAAGCTTCATGCTGATTCATGTTGAATTCAACCGATGAGAGTCAGTTGTAAAATAATGTATTCAGCTGTTTTCTAAGGCCATCAAATACTGCAGCTGCACGATCCGGTTTATAATAGTGCATTTAACACTGGAAGCCCAGAGATTGGATTTATAAACCAGAGTTCTGAATGGCTTATGCATTGTGGCGTTCTCTCATCAGGTAGCCCAGTTCTGGGTGTGAGGCTGATTAAACTGTTTCTATAAATATCCTCATGCTGGCATTCAAAGAATTGTTAGAAATTCAAACCCCTACTACAAAGACTGCTGAGGAATTTGATAGAGACATGTCAGCTAGTTAAGAAAGAAATTAGGCTGGGAATAGTGTTAAACTGACTATGGACCGTAAATGACTGTTTTTTCTTAAATGTCTGGGTGATGATCGGTCCTATAAAAGGATATACTGACAATCTTCTATTACTTTTTTAACCCGTATGCGTTTTGGACAAGTCATACTGGCTGGAAAGGATTATTTCTACAAGGTACCTTAATTGATAAATGAGATTGAGGAAGTGGTTAAAAGTGAACTTTGTGGTTTTTGCTCTTTATACGTGCAGCAGCAGCGGATGGTGAAGATGGCCAATGGGGTGGACGCAGTGCTGGTGGCTGACCAGAAAGCTGACACAATGGAAAATGGCAACATAGCGGAGGACAAACTCTCGGAGGAGCCGGAGAGCGAGATGTCATCTCCTTTCAGCTTGCCTGGTGAGGCGCTTTAACAGTCAAACACTTTAGAGCTTTAACCATGTGGTGGCATCTCGAATAATATGTATACCTTTGAGTGTTAAAGTGCTATATACAGTAATACCTCGGTTTACGAGCGACTTGGTATACGAGCAATGTCTCTGTGTACGAGAGAACTTCCCTCACCCATGCGCAGTTTTGCGTCGAAAAGATCCCTTTATCACCACTTAACTCGTTCATTCTCTCAGTATCGGTGCATCATTCACCACAGTGCATTATTTTGTAATTTGTTGTGAATATGATGAAACTTTATTAATGGAGCATGTTACCAACACCACACATCGCATACTAATGAGACTCACGTGTGTTCACAGTCCAACGCACCCAATGACGTTCTTAAAGGGCCATACACTTTTAGAGAACAGCATACTATAACAGTTATAACTCTGTACAGATCATATACATAAGTGATTTACAACGGTTTTACCTCGTGTTGTTGCATTAATTGTGATCGCTATTCTTCACGTTGTAATATCGTTACAAATGTTGAAGGAACTAGTTAATCCGATGTGTTAGTTAACAGTCTTGTCACTTTAAGAGGGCGGGGTTTCAGTCGGCGCTAGAGAGAGTTGAGTTCTGAGGGATTTGAGAGAGAGCTCGTAAGCAGAGATAGTTTTGATTCTTCTGTTATGTACGGCGTGGGTTGAAGCCAGAACCGCAATCCGATAGTTCTCAATAAAATCTCTGAATGAGAAGGAACCTGTCTGGTTATTAAAAAGCAACGCTACAATGTAGTGAAATATATAAGCAGTAACCCCACCCCCCCCTCTCCTCTCGTCTCGATCATGCCAGCAGTGAAGAGGTAAAGTGCATGTTATAGTTAATAATGACAGTTAAACTCTAAAAATACTTAATTAGTATTTATATGAGATCTTAATGGTTATAATTTTAAATGTAATCAATAGGTTAAAACTAAAAAAATATTTAAAATGGGCATTTATGGTCGTGTGGAACGAATCAAGTGATTTTTAGTGCGTTCTTATGGGGGAAATTGTTTTGGTGTACGAGCATTTTGGTTTACGAGCTCGCTCTTGGAACGAATTAAACTCGTAAACCGAGGTATTGCTGTAAGTGTAATGAATTACTATTATTATTATACCTACTTCCATGACTACTTCTGTCTTTACCAGCAAGGTTCATTTTAATGGTTATTTTATACATTAAAAAAAAAATTTGAACGATCAGGATATTTTAAAATTGGGATTTCCAGTCCAAAGGATCGTATGGCTAAACACTGGAGTAATGAAGCTTTTATTCTAAATTAATTTCAGTAACATGTACTTTAGTTAATAATTATATTCAGTTATGTGTACAGTCCACTTGTACTAAACTTAAATATTTTACTTTTGAGGGGAGCAGACTCCAGTTCACATGTTACAGTGAAGCTAGATTTCATTTTGGATCTTCAGTTGTGATTGGTATATCATTAGCCACATTCTCAGTATAGTTTGTGTTCTTGGTCCATTGTGAATGTACCTGGCACAGTAAAGCACTGAATTGAGGTCAATTGTGAGAATCGCATGACAAGTATGTCTTGTTTTTGTGCTGAGATTATAGCTTTTTCTTTTTACGGTGTTCTCATGTGTTGTGCTGCCCGCCTTCGAAGTCATCATAAATAAAACGACAGTATGTTAAATGACTGCCATGAACATAAAAAGAAGCGTTTTTTGTTTTAGTGGTGGTTTAATTGATGTTATATCATCTGACTGTAGGGGGCACTTTGGATAAAGTGAAGTTTTTCATTTGTTGGCCCATCTTGGTGTTGCTGTACTTCACCGTACCAAACTGTGCAAAGCCGCGATGGGAGTTCTGCTTCATGGTGTCCTTCTTCCTCTCAACGCTATGGATAGCCGTGTTCTCCTACATCATGGTGTGGATGGTGAGTTCCTTTTGTGTCTGCAAGCATCCATATTTGGGAACCTTTTTTATCTCCATTATAATGCAGCGTTTAAAAAATCTTAACGCGTCACAAGAAATCTTTCTTAGTACTGGGCTTTCAATGCACATGCATAGTTTATTCCTAAATTTGATCACTAGAAGTACAACGACATTTAGGTTCAAAGTGCAATATTTTTGTAAACTCCGTTGACATTTATTCATCAGTTGAGATTTCAAAACTGTAAATGTTTACTAAGCAGCAGGGTGTTGCATTTACAGGCAGATGCCTTGGGAGGCATTTAACGATTTAAGAGGGAAATGGCCTGTGGGAAGAAGCCGTTAATGTGCCTAGATGTTCTTGTGGCCTGAATCGCTGTCCAGACAGCTACAGTTCAGGCCAAGGTGAAGAGTCACTGAGTGATATTGCTTTGGAAGAGTACATGTCCTGGAGGCTGGGCAGGGTCGCTAATCTTCTCACCAGTCTAGACTGTGCTTTGTCTGGTTTGGTTCTGCTACCCAATCAGACATGAGACTACAGTTATTGAAGTGTGTAGAACAGACTCCATGATGATTAATGCTGCATTAGCAGCTCCTATGGCAGATTGAATTTCCTCAGCTGTCGAAGGAAGTACAGCCTCTCCTGGGCTTTTATCACAATGGAGTCTTTGGGATGGTCCTGAGAGAGGGTTGTTCCCAGGAACCTGAATGACTCCACTGCTCCCAGTGTGCTGCTCATTATGGTGAGTGGAGTGTTACTCCTCAAATCCACTGTCTTTCCCACTGTTTTGAGCGTGTTATGACTGCACCAGACAGCCAGTTGTTCGACCTGTCTGTAAGCAGCCTCCATCACCGTTGTGATCGCGGCCAGGGGTGTCTTCTGCAAACCGCTGGAGCTTAACAGTCTTTAGGTACAGTTATTTGTGTATAGGGAGCAAACGACTACCCTGAGGAGTGCCAGTGATGATGGTGAGGGTCCTGGATGCAAGTTTCCCCAGTCTCACATGGGTCAGAAAACTGGTGATCCAAGGTGAGCTGGGTCAGTTTGGATGTGATTTGAGTTCAAATCAGCCTTTAATACTATCATCTATCAGTCTACAAATAAGATCCTTGCATGGTCACCCTCTCTTAAGTCCCAAGTCTGTTGAGATGTTGCAGGATGTAATGCAGTCTCATGTTGACTGGACACAGAGCAAATAGGCCTGTGGACTATACTGTGTTCTTCAGGTCGGCTAACACTAGTTTTTCAAACAACTTCATAGTCATAGATGTGAGAGCAACAGGTCTGTAGTCTTCAAGTTCAGTTTTTTTGGGAGGGGGAGGGGGGGGGGGTGATAGAGCAACTTCAAGCTGCTCCAAACACTCCACTGAGGATCTATGTGAATATAGGGGCCAGTTAGCCAGTTCAGACTTTTGAACAGGCAGGTGAAACGCCATCTGGGCCTGTTGCTTTCTTGGTCTTTTGAAGACCCAGCAAACGTCCTCCACACACCATAAGTCCAGGTTGAGAAAAAATCCAGTCACATGAAGCTAACTAACCATCTAACATACTATATTATAGCCGCTATATGGACATTACTTTAATCTGTAACGAATACCAGAATACTTCCTAAATTTTAACATTTTCTGTAAAGCTGCTTTAAAACTTGTTTTAAGCACTACACAAACTTCAATTTAATGTGCAAAGTAATTGTGTGTATGTATGCACGTACGTGCATGCATTTATTTTCTTTGTTCATTTAGACCCCCAGGGGTCCTCGGATGCCAGCTTGAGAATTATTTTTTTAAATCAAAATTTTGAATTTTGCTTTATTTTAGGTCGTTACATCACTCTTCCTATAGGTGTCTCCATTTCTTTGATGCTCATTCATTTGGCTTGCTGTGTGCAGGTCACAGTTGTTGGATACACGCTTGGAATCCCAGACGTCATTATGGGTATAACTTTCCTGGCTGCTGGCACCAGTGTTCCCGACTGCATAGCTAGTCTTATTGTCGCACGACAAGGTACAGCTCTCCTTTGTTTTGTTTTTTGGATGAAAGGTGAGAACCATGTTGAGCTTACTTTCCTGCTCTGGATTTGTGTCTGTGTGCTCAGGCCTGGGGGACATGGCTGTCTCGAACACGATTGGCAGCAACGTCTTTGATATCCTTGTTGGGCTCGGCGTTCCCTGGGGCATCCAGACAATGGCTGTCAAATATGGCTCTGTGGTATCTCTCTTTGTCACTCCTCAAACATGCGCATACACGCACGCTCCCACAAACTCTGCAAAATGACCTTTTATTTTCTGTCCTATTTAGGTTCAAATCAACAGTAGAGGATTGGTTTACTCCGTTGTCCTGCTGCTGGGTTCGGTGGCTTTGACCGTGAGTAAATGTGAAGATTTCAACTCGCAAATGCACTACCAAAATGGCCAAAAGTACTATGGACGTCCCATTTTAGTTTCACTAAAGCCCCTTAAGTTCTTCTTTAAAAGTCCTCTGGTTGAGTATATAGATTTGATTCAGATTTATTTGAGTATATTGGTTATTTTACTTGGTGTGTGTGTGTGTATAGAAAAATAAATTATACAGGGTAATTTTTGCGTTCGATTCAAACTGTTAATTCCTCTTTGAACTCCTTGTGACCTGAAAGAATCAAAGTCATTGGTTTTGGGAAATTAGGCTATACTGTTTGAATTTAGTCCCAATTAGAGGTCGACAAATAATGTTTACACGTAATAATGACCTGGCTAATAACCAATTAATCCACTGGTAGTTTTTAAAGTCAGAAGAAAAATTAATTGGGGGGTGGGAGGGAGAATTGTTTTGTACATTAAAAGAACTTTATCACAAAATTAAGAATAGTGATTAACTTCAGAATGTTTTTTAATACTCAATAAAATGACAAATTACTGTCATATGAAATGTACACAGATGAGCCGAAACGTTGACCACCTGCCTAAGTTGTCGGTCCTCCGTGTGCCAACAAAACAGCTGAACCATTGATTCTGGAGGTGTCGCGTCAGTGTGATATCTGGAATAAGATGTTTTTACTCTATGCCTGGAAATTGAATTTTGATTTGAAATCCAAGCGTTCAGGTGTGTATAAGAGGTTTTGATCTTTTTTTTTTTTTTTTTTTTTGTTTCTCCACCTTCAGGTGTTGGGGATCCACGTGAACCGGTGGAGGTTGGACTTTAAGCTGGGCGTATACGTGCTTGTTCTGTATGTCATCTTCCTCTGCTTTTCCGTCATGATCGAATACAACGTCTTCACGTTTGTCAACCTGCCCATGTGCCACGGGGAACCATAGGCCAGAAGATTTTCACGGGCTTTGAACCAAAATACCTCCAGGATAGACCTGCAAACAAAATCACCAATGATTCTGCTGTTTCCTCCGTTTAATCTCCTTGAGGCGCAACTGTTGAAGAAAACCACTGTCTGCCACTTCACATTCACACCACTGTGGTTCAGATGGAAGACCTACCTTTCACAAAAGACTGTTGAATCTCTCCAATTCCAGGAAATGAAATTCTCCTTGGCAGCTCTCTTTATAACTATATTCTTCCACTTCTGAACCTTGGACAATCACAATGTAGCCTGTAACTGTCTTTACTGGATTGTTCGGAGCAAGAGCAAACCTACATTTTCATCAAACCACGCACACACACAGCAATGATGCTGCTCATTCCTTCCGTATATGCATTAGTAATCTACATTTTCTGATTTCCATCTTCCCTTTAGGCACTCTACAACATGAACATAATGCACTTTAAATGTGGCATAAAACGTCTATATCACGTTAATTTATTTCCTCCAGTATGGAGAAATTAAAGTACGTCCTTGATGTGGTGCAATAAAAAGATGAAGCTGACATGTTATGACTGCCTTCGGGCAAGAAAGTGATTCTTGCAGCTCGTTACATGAAAACTCTTGAAAGTATGACCCTTAACAGATGTGAAGCAATTTTCTGTTATGGATCATGCAACGGGGTGAGATGTAATGGGATCCTTATGAGCTGGACAATATATTTCCTGCTGAGAGCTTCTGGCATGCTCCCAATGGAGAGGTCAGCAAAGGGGACCGGCTTTTGACACTGAAACAAAAGCTCTACTATTAGATGCGTTTTGGTTTCCCCTTTATAATTCTAGACCTGCATTCGCAAATGGAACCAATCATAAAGCACACATCAAAAGCTGCTCCTCACTTCTCGTTGAGACCAGAGGAGACGACCCTCAGGACCGCTCTTTGCTCGTTTTGCAGAGTGGAAGATGAGACTGGCAAGCTTTAATATTTCGTACATGTACTGATGACATCATAGAGATCCTGGGTTTTTGCAAACATGCTATAAATCAACGTGTTTGTTGTTTATATGTAAATATAACCTCACTGATCCTGTTTGAACTAGTGCTTCCTTACAGATGAAGAGGGGAGGGGGGGTGTAATTGTGTATGTGACCGAAGTGGCCACGCTTTCTTTATTTCCGATGCACCCATACCTCCCTCTCTGGATCTTTATTACCGTTTGTCTGTAATGCATGATTTAACACAAAGAAGCCATTTTTAAAGCAGGGCAAAAGCTTTGTGAGCTCACTGTCAATGTCCCTACGAGGATGAATCTCAAGAAAATGTGCACAGGTCATATTTCACCCTAAAATCAAACGAAAAACAAACTATATTGTGTAAGTGAACTTAATTTACATATTTTAGGACCATTAAATCCATGGCAGTTTAGCACATTTTCAATCTCATTTAATGTAATATATCTGTACTTTTTTGTGAAATATTTAAATGATCATAAATTAAGTTTACCATAAGTTATACTTTAAAATTTTACTTTTTTTTTTTTTTTTTGCATTGTGATAATTCATTATGGTAACAAGAAATGTGTTGTAATTGTTTAGGGTTTTTTTTTTGTATTATGGGAAATATTTTCATAATTTTTTTTTCACGACGGTAATGAAAGCTTAGTTTTTCTGTTGCTGTAATGAGGTTTGAGGTAGAAAATCTACTAAATCGTGATCATTCATCACAACAAAAACACAACACAAGATATACTTGCTTTACTTTTGGGAATAAAATAATTTCTTTGAGATTTTGGAGTGAAATATGTCCTGAACATGTTCTTGACAGGTTTCCTGAGATTTCCCCAATAAATGGCAGCTACCGGACTTCCATTCACTCGGCTGCTAGTGGGATCTGAACCTGAGCATAGGGGACGCGTCTTTGTGTTTCTGTCAGTTGTAGAACCTGTCGTTGTCAAGTGCTAGGAGGTGCTGTTGTCTCTGCAGAAAGACAGGTGTTGCAGTATTTGATGTACACTATATATGATATATGCAATCTCAGTTGGTGAGGGCTGAGTATGGGGATTATATTTTCATAGATGAGCCATGTTTGTGAAAGCTGCTGAAACCGCCCACCGCTGTGACACATGCATGCAGATTCTGTCATCTAATCTGACATCACATAATTGGCATTCTGTAGAATGTCGCCTTTAGTTTGTGGCTATGTGCTGTGCGGAATGACGGTGTTGTCGTGATGATTCTCTTTTTTTCTTTTGTATTTGTGGTGTTTTTTTCAGTGGTGATCTGTATGATTGCATTATTCAGCTGAAATGGAGAACACCATATGCATAATGTTAAAGCTGGTTGCCATGTTATATAGGTAGTATTTTTCTAGCATTAAGTGGTACCAGCAATTTAGTACACTTTATTTATTTATTTTTCTGTTTCTCTTCTGGTTGTTTTGGGAGTTTTTTTTGCCAGTGAAATAGTGTTTATCCACTTGATTTAGTTTAATCTACACTTAAGATTTGCCAGCATACTATCCTTTTTTTTTTGCAGATAATTTGTGCCATGCTTGATGTAAGTGCTACCATTTGAACTGAGAATATTGTATATTATTATTTGACAATAGTATTTTACAAACCTCAGACCTCTCATTGGGTCACTTCACTTGGGATGTCTTTGTTTGCAGTTGTATAGCACTCATATGAATAGTCTTATGCACTCTCCGTTGTATCTTCAGAGGACAGAAACTTACAGGAAATGGCTTCAAATGACTTGGGCATGAGTATGCACACAAATATGAGAACTTCTCATGTGGTCTTTTGATTTCTTAAACATGTGTAACTGCTTCATGATTGACCTGCTGCACTGTGAGTGGAAAGGCATATAAGAAACCTTCTTTAAGGTACAGATTTAATGATTTTCAACATAAGACATTGGTGTGTAACTTGAATGTATTGTCTTGCAAGCAATGGATGTATCCAACCAATGCATTTTACTGTAAAGCAATAATCTAAAAAGAATATGAACAATATATAAAAAATAAATTATAGTTTATAAATGTTTCTTGAGTCTTGTATTTGATTATTGAGTGACTGCTTGGCGCCCCCGTGTGTGTTACACCAGTTGTGGCCTTTTGGCCATTTGGCCATTTTTGTAGTGTTCTAACAACCGAGTCGTTGACCTGATCCACAACGATGGGTGAGTTTTGTAAACGCACAGTAGCGTCGCTAGCTTTCCATATCGGACACCGCATTGAAAAGATCGCTGATTTGTGTGCGAATCTGCAGGTCGCGAGACGTTTGTTGTGGTTCCGATCCCGGAAGTGTTCGCGCTTCTACACCGCGTGTATTTTCTGCAGTTACACGCTTTTACGATCGTTTTACACTTTGAATGACGTGATTTTTAACCTGTGGCGTCAGGGTGTACCAGGAGCGTTGATGACGTAACTGTGTGTGTGTGTGTGTGTCCTGAAACATGATTAAAATTGCTGTAATAACTTGTCTTTTAAATCGATTTTATTGAGCTCATATTAATATTATATTGACAAAACTATGTCGACTAAAATTAATTTGCGTCTCACTAAAATGGTCAAAAGTACATAAATACGCAGTAGACATGCGCAGGGAAATCGGGGCTAGAGCATCGGTATCGTTATTGTCAACGTTAGTTCATTGAACATTCAATAGTGAACAATTCAAATAATTATTCAATGTTAACAAATATGGGCAAGTTGTTTCAATGCCATTAAAACGGTAAAAAAATATATACATTTAAACATTCACGTCGTAATATCCAAAAATCAAATCAATATGTTGACCATAAAGTGATCATTTGTATTCTAGGCTATAAAAACAATCTCCCACAGAAATTATAAATTGACAGCCTGAATTAAAGGGCACCCGCTATGCTCCATTTGTACAATATATTTAAGTTTCCGGTGTTCCCAAAATGTGTTTCTGAAGTTTCAGCTTAAAATACCCCCGTTCATTTATTGTTGTAAATGCACATTTTTGAGCAGAATTGAAAACACAATGTTTTCCTGCATATCTTTTTAAACGCAAATGAGCTGTTTCCCCGCCCCCTTTTTCCAGAAGAGGGCAGAACCTTTACAGCTCATGCATCTGTTAACCCGAATTCATGTTAACCCGCCAAAGACTAACAAAACGTCTCCGTAACCTCCGTTATCTTTCCAACTTTCCATTATGTTTGCCGTTATGGTTTTGTGTCCATGTTTTTACTTTACAGCTATTGCAAAAACAATATTGGAAGTTTTAGTGCATAAAAATGAAACTAACATGCAATGCCACGGGGGGGAAATGTATACTTTTATATACACACAGTACACTTTTATGTACACACAGTACACTTTCATTACAAACCCACAAGTACACGCATGCACCCGTACACATTACTTTTCCTGACCTTGAAATAACTTTTTTCAGTTTTCTCTCATATCTACAGGTTTTCCATGTTCCAGGAAACCTGAACAAAATTTGCGTACCAGTAACCCATAACGATGTTTCTTGCAGTGCTGTTCAAATTTACGAGAGTGACAAAATTTCTCCGTTGTCATGTCGGACTGCGATACCACACGAGACCAGGTATGATTTACACATGGGTTGGTATTTGTCACTATGCACCATCATGTATTTGCACTTACAACAGTGATTCCTTTTTGAGAATACTTTGGTAACTCCTTCCCTTCACATTATTTCTGAAACCTTACAGTATAACATCAGTTGACCAACTGGCCAATTGTCAAGAGATGCCGCACTGGTTGACCCAGACAGTATAAATAGCAGAGGTGCAACAATTGCATCAGAATATTTTCCTTCGCACTTCATAGAAGATGGAAGACACTAACCTTTATAGGATTTGCGCAGGTTCTATTGACACACCGGACAGACTTTGTGCTCATGGCAACCAAGCTCTCCACCCAAGCCATCAATGAGTCAAGTCATGCCCAGGCAGTTGTTTCAACCACCCTCGATATCACGGCCTTGGTCGGTTCATGGTCCTGTCAAGAGGAGGACAGAGCTTGTGCGTAGAGTGAGTAGAGACCATCTTTTCAGCTCTGTGCCGCTTCAGACAGAGCCAGTCTGTTCCCCTGTGGGATTTACAGAAGCTTTTAGAGTCTTATGGCATCAGCATCTTTAGTTTGCCACCTGGGTCTGCTTCACATGCAATTGTGGCTGAGGACCCGAGTCCTATGGAGAGCATGGACATCTTGGTCACCCACAGCTGCATTAAAGCTTTGGGACAGTGGTACAACCAAGAGATGTTAAGTTGGGGGTTCACCTAGTATTGGTGACTACGCTCACCGTAGCTGTGCAGCGTTTAGTCATGATTTTGATGCAATTGTAGCACCATTTAACAGCAATTTATACTGTCTGGGTCAGCCAGTGCTGCATCTCGTGACAATTGTCCATCTGGCGTTATCCTATAAGGTTTCAGAACTTAAGTGAGAGGAGTTCTCAATGCGTAAGCATTATGCAGCGTCTCGTTCCCTTCTCTCAGGTGACTGAGGTTTCTGTTGTACACCAGCTTAAAATCATTAACCAGCTGGGCTTTAAAGTGTCTGTGTGTCATAAAACAAATGAGTTAGCATGTGGCAGTCAGAGGGTTTGTCTCCGCGTGCTCTGCGAGGTGTTATTCGCCAGCAGAGTCGGGATATTAAGGTCACGTCTGGTATAGCAGCAGGTATGAATGAATAGATAAATCGTGGTTACCATAGCATGTTA